>BQNB010107096.1:0-23241 GCA_026074375.1 Tanacetum coccineum | reverse complement strand
CTAAAACTCACCGTAAACATGTTTTGGTCACTTATAGTAACTATTTAAATCTATTACAAGTTGTTTTTTAGAAAAAAACTTGCCAATAATACATAAAACTCACCAGAAATACACAAAACTCGTCGAAAATACCCAAATTTTGCTAGAAATGCCAATTCGATTAATCGCCGATTAATCCAGCCTACACCGATTACAAGCTACAAGGTGGTCGACCGCCCGGCTAACGAATCACGATTTTTGCAACCTTGATATTAATCATGTCAAATAACCACTTCCATGACCATTTTAGCCGAATTTCAAAATGGGGGACCAAACGGGCAAACGAGGCTCACTTATGTGTGTGTGCGAATTTGGTTTTTGGTTCGGTTTGGAATTAATTTTCTCAAAACCACATTTAAACTGAACACTTAATATTTAATTCGATTTTGATACAAATTCTGTTCGATTTTGGTTTTCAGTTTTTACGAGTATTACTCGAATCAAGAACACGCCTACTAAATAGTTGGAAATTGAAATGTTGCTTTACCATATTTTCAAGATTAATTCTAAAACAATTATATGGTTAGAATAATAAAATAATATACATGAAAAAAAGAAGAAAAGGCAACAATCTAGGGTTTTTGTTTTTGTACCATAGTCAATGTACTATCTTAATATGTTTATATAGGTCACATACATTTTTCGAATTACAAAACATTTAAGTCACTAACGTGACACCACATCTCAAAATCATTTCCATCTCATCATTTAAGTGCTGAGTCATATTCACATCTTCATGACTTCATATATTATTCTCAACACAATATCCTTCAATGTCATACAAGATTTAATAATCAAACAACATCACAAACTATTTATGTGGAAGAAACACTAACAATTTTGTATGGAAGAAACACTAACAACCTATTTAAATTTAGACATGAATTTTATATAAGGAAAAATGCTAAATATGTTTTTAACAGTGGTTTTGAGAAGTGGGTTCCAGTGGCATTTTATACAACGGTGGTGATGTTGTAGACAGTTTTTCGAGTTGTGTGGCCAGTAGTGTTAGTGGCGGTGTTGGACGACGGATGTGGTGGGCGACAGTGTTGGTCGAGTTAACAGAGGCTATAAAGGAGCAGATGTATGTCCTATGTAGGTGATGGTTGTGTTATAATGGTTATGGTGTTGCCCAAGTGATGTTTATGGTCGTTGTGAAGATTGAGAGATGAGCGAAGATTTGTTGTAAAGATATGAAGTTTATGCAGGAGAAAAAATCAATATTGTCAAATCAGTCAAGTACATAAATAAAGACACATGAAGACATGAACTGCCACATCAGCAAAATTTTGCCACATTAACATGTCCAACTGGTAAGTTAGCTGTTAGTATAAAACAGTAACTCAATCAGACAGTTTTAAAAGTAAAATGATGAGCATTAAAAAAAATTATATAGTAACGTAAATGAACATTTTAGAAAAGTATGATGACTTGAGAGTGTAAAAACCCCAACAATCTAACCCTAAAATCCCTCTTCTTATTTTCTAACTCTCTCCTTTTTCCCCCGCCGCTCGATACAAACTTGAAATATGTAAATGAAGTCGTTTATTTATGTGTATAATATATATTCATTTGTTTATATGAATTTGTTAAATTTGGTTTTTAAAACTTTGTTAAGTTTGTTTCTTTCTTTGTTTGAAAAGGATTGATGTATCCGGGAGGAACATTCTGTTAGCGGGGCATTAAAAGAATGCGGAGGTAAGGGGTTGTTTCCTTTTTGCTTAATGGTCTTAATGGGTACTTGTCTCACTTCACAAGTACCCATTAAGATCATTAAGCAAAAAGGGAACAACCCCTCGCCTCCGCATTTTTTGCTGCACCACTAACAAAATATTCTTCTTAGACGCAAGATGTTCCTCCGGGATACATCGACCCCTTTGAGACAAAAAAAGAAACAAATTTAACAAAGTTTTAAAAACCAAATTTAACAAAGTTATAAACAAATTCATATAAACAAATGAAATTTATTATACACATAAATAAACTACTTCACTTACATCTTTCAAGTTTGTATCGAGCTGTGAGGGAAAAATGAGAAAGTTAGAAAATAAGAAGAGCGGCGTGGGAAAAAGGAGAGAGTTAGAAAATAAGAAGAGGTATTTTAGGGTTAGATTGTTGGGGGGTTTTTACACTCTCAAGCCATCATACTTTTCTAAAATGTTCATTTAAGTCACTATATAAATTTTTTGTTTATGCACATCATTTTACTTTTAAAACTGTCTGATTGAGTAACTGTTTTATACTAATAGCTAACTTACTAGTTGGAGCTGTTGATGTGGCAAAATTTTGCTGATGTAGCGCTTCATGTCTTCATGTGTCTATATTTATGTACTTGCCTGATTTGACAATTCTAATTTTTTTCCTACATAAACTTCATCTCTTTAACACCAATCTTCCATCTTCTCTCAATCTTCACAATCACCATAAACATCACCTGGGAAACACCATAACCATTATACCACAACCATCACCATCACCTACATAGTACATACATCTGCTCCTTTATAGCCTATGTTAACCCAACCAACACTGCCACTAACACTACCATGATGGTGGTTGCAAAGCGTACTCAAAAGGACGAAAGAAACGCTTTTCATAAGTGAATGCTGATGGATTAGGATACCTGAATAAAAATAAAACCATAAGAATCACAAAAATGGACATTATATTTAGTGAAGCACATTATGGCGATGGGATGAAGGGTGAATGTGAAGCTTACGCAAGATCACCACCAATAAGAAGGAGGTCTGCACGAGGTAATGATTGTATAGAATCATCATTGATGGCATGAAGTGTGGGTTGAGCAAGGAGTCGAACAACAGAGTATGAAGAATTGCCACCATCACCCGTATCAGCCATAAAATCGAACAATAAGTGTTCTTTTTCACTAAGATGATCATATAGAAAATCTTTCTTTGCCCATTCATGAACCTTACTCATTGCCGCCTATCAAAGGAAACAAAGAAAGATGATAAAGATACAAAAAAATTCATTTATTTATGAAAAATAGAACATAACATTCTGAGATGGAAAGTGATGGCATAATGGACATTTCTGTGGAACTATGCAAAAGAACTTCTCAAGTTACTTACACACACCTGTTACTTTAAGCATATAAGCCCATTACATTTTGTCACGGTAAAACGTAAATAAAATAAATAGAAATAAAGTTTTTGAACCTGCATCATTCGCATATCAAATCTTCCAACAAATACAGTCACAGATACAAGGAGGTCAAACACGGTCTTAAATAAATCAGCTGAAGTCCTGCAACATACGTAAATAAACATGAACATAATGCATGTCGAGTGTCAATGGCTCGTTGCCATCAGATTCATTGAAGTAAGCCTGATAACATTTATTACAATCAATTTCCTTAACAAACCCTACCAGAAACTACATTGGTTCATTACCTTGTGCTATGTCAATGGTTTCTTCTTTTGGGTGATCAATGAACCCTCCATCCATTCAACAGAATACATAATGTCCATGGAAACAACATCCTTTGCCTCACCCTTCAAACCAACCTGAGTGAACCCATGAGGGATATATTAGTATACAACTCAAACTTACAACATAAATAATGGCTAACACGAGATCGAACACTGAACCTGGTAAGACCATTTTGCGTGGGTCAAATCCTGTTTACTTTTGCCAATTATAAAACCAACTCTCGTAGTGTCCACCAATATTCTTGAAATAACAAAAGAAACTCATGTTAGTGCTAACAATTCTTCGAAAACAATTATAAATCCAACTTTTAAGGGGGCTATTAGTGACAAAAAGTAAATACTACACGTTGACTACCACTATTAAATGGAACCGTCTTCATGGTCTTTCATACCTTAGCAAATTTTCTTGTTACAGTTCATGTCTATAACAACATTAAAACATCTCATTTCAATAAACTGAAAGGATGCACACAAGTTTTCAGTGTAGCTACACCTTATTTTGTTTAATATCTCAGCATTTGATGTAGTTAATAAACAAATGCATCATTTAATTTTCTTCAATAAGATTCTCTAAGACGGCTAGAATTTACTATAAAGAACTTGTTGCGGTTAATAACAAAGAAAAAGAAATATACCAATTGAAACAATCATGTTATAGTTTCAAGTGAATTTCGAATCAAAAGAAGTCACCGCAACACAAACAGTTTAAATCATGTAACCAGTTTAACTTAACCATTTAAAACTGGTTTTACAGGTTCGGTTTACATACTTCAAACAGCCAAATAAGTTTTAGATATAGGAAAACTGAGTACGTTAGTTTAGTTTTGAAATAGACTAAAAAACGGCCTAACCGGCCAATGTAAACCCATAATTACACTGCTAGACTATATTACATGAAACACCAATTTACACGCTGACCAATCAATCATATATTAACTAAAGATATAAAAGCAGTATGACCATTGTACACGAAACAAATATAATGAATTCATTTAAAAGCATATTAAACCAAGAGTGAAATTTAAATACAAATACTATGTTGGTATTTAACACACTTTAAACTAAAGTACTGGATAAAAAGAATACATATAACCAAAATACCTAAAATTCAGAAACTGAATAGTTTGTTAAATCAAACACTGGCATCGTTATCATAAGTTGGAATATTTGTGGTTCTTGTACTCAACTTCTTAAAGATCAGAAGAGAACGATTGTTGAAAAACAAAGGAAAAAAATGGGTGTGATTCAGTTACGCTAATTCCACACAAAAGTCTTATAATAAAGCTTAGAGATACACAACACAACAGCTTAAAGAGAACCAAAACTCGCGCACTACTAACTGATCCCAACCCGCAGTTTCCATTAACACAAAACTCATCAAACACTATAAATTTACTAAAAAAACTGCAAATTATTATTATTGTTATTATTTTTACCCAAATTGATTTAAGACTAACCCATTTCAATAATCACTAAATCCACCCACTTTCAAACCCAAAAACTAAAAGAACTCATAAAACCCAAATCAAAGATACGATTAACGTACTAAAACCCAGATTAATACAACTATAATTTATAATTAAACAAATAAGAGCCAAATAAATATAAAGTAAATCACAAAAACAAAAGAGTACATACCTTTTTTATGGAGACCATGATATGTATCAAATTCCTTTCCACAATGACAACACCATGCCATCACTCGCCCAGAATTCATCTATCAGTATAATCAAAGAACATCATCAACATATACATACAATATAGATAAAAGCACAAAACAACACAAAAGGATATGCAAAGGAGATATCAGCACAACCAGGCATCCCTAACATCTCATGTGCCAGATGTGGCAGCGGTGGCAGTTAATGGTTGTCACAAAGAGAGAATTTTGGTGGTAAATGGTTGTACAGATTCCACCAAAAAACAAAACATGAACGATTAACACAGATCTTATTCTATACATAAGCAATTGAAAGATAGTAGAAAATAAGGTCTGTGTTTTTTCGTGTGTATTTGATTCAAAGAGATGGGAAAGAGAATTGAGTGAATTAAGAAAAAAGATGGACGGTTTATTAATATTGAAAAAAGAAAAACAGTTTTATGACAAAGCAGTTTCATCAGAAAGAATTTATGTATGAGAAAGCAGTTTCATAAACAACGACTTGTTATTGTATAGTGGACACGTGTACGTTTGTGCCTTGTGCTCTGGTTAATATTGCGACACGTGTATTGCGACACATGTATACTTATTATCCTGTATTAATGTAGGTATAGATATAGATGTTTTTAGGTATTTTCAATTTTGGTACGATTAAAGATGAAAAGTAACCTAGAAGATTGACACATAGGAGTTTTCCAAATATTTATTAGGACGAATTTATTAAAGATTCTAAAATAGGCAAATTATACTTAAGTTATACCTTAGAGCCGTTCTCTTCTTTCTCTTTTCCTGCAATTCAATACGAAATTTTTGAAAAGAAGAAACAGATAACAAATTCCAAATTGGGTACAACGTGTAGAATAACGGAGAATTAAGTCCCATGTCTGCTAAAGATGGGATACTTCCAAAAACCAATGTTTGTATTAATGTCTAACATAATCACAATGCTAAGACCGGTTACGTTACTTAGTGAAGCACATTATGGCGATGGGATGAAGGGTGAATGTGAAGTCCTAAAGTATAACTAACACCCATTTATTGTAGACCCCAAGATAGCAAATTAGAGAGCATCATCCACCTCTCTTGCCTTGTATGATCACAAGCAACTCCTTTCTGGCCCAACGTTTCACCTATCCTAATGCATAACAATAGAGATTATAACATTAGGATTTTTAGCCATGTGTAGATTGAATATATTTTGCAATGGATGGTTTGAAAGAAGTATACGTAGCAATTTATAGTGGCAATGTGATTGTAACTAGTCTCACATTTATGTAAAAAGCTAATGAAAAAATAAATTTAATTAAACTACATTGCAAATGAATGGATGGTAAGCAAATGAATGGTTGGTAAGCAAATGAATGGTTTATGTTTCATTAAGATAACCGTAACAATTTTTACGATGGTGTTTCATCACTCATAAATTTCATCTTGCTGACTTTAAGAGGCCTTTATTTAATGATGCTGTTACTAATTGTCACACCGAAACTCAATTTTTGGTTCAAACTCAAATATAAATAAAATGATTTAAACCATTAAGACTCACCATTTATTACATGGGACTAAATCTTTTAATATATAAGATTTAGTTAAATAAAGAAATTAAAACATCGCTACGCAGAAGTAGAAGCACCAGAACCCGCATTTGACATCTTCTTCAAATCCAGAGTCATAAAATAAGACTTTGAGCTGAAAGTGAGCCTATGACTATTTTTGTGAATATTATTTAAAGGTCACGCCATAAAATTACTAGTAATTTTTTTATATAGTTTTTCTGTTGGTTATATGGTTTTTATGGAAATGTAGGTGTGTTTGTGTAGGTCAGGCATTATGAAATTAGCACTTATTCAAATCAAGCAGAGAATGTAAGCTGCTCGCGATCGACAAAAGAGTTACGCAGATTTAAAGCGTAAACCGATGGAATTTCAGGTTGGGGATAAAGTTATGCTTAAAGTTTCGCCTTGGAAAGGGGTCGTACGTTTTGGCAAACGGGGGAAGTTAAACCCTAGGTATGTTGGACCTTTCAAGGTGTTAGAAAAGGTTGGAGAGGTTGCTTACAAGCTTGAGCTTCCTGAAGAGCTAAGCAGGGTTTACAATACATTTCATGTATCCAACTTGAAAAAGTGCCATGCCGACGAACCATTAGCTGTTCTGTTGGATGGACTTCATTTTGATGACAACCTTCATTTTGTCGAGGAACTGGTAGAAATCATGGACCGTGAAGTTAAACGTTTAAAGCGAAGGCGAATCCCATTAGTCAAGGTTCGATGGAACTCTAAGCGAGGTCCTAAGTTTACATGGGAATGCGAGGATCAATTCCGAAAGAAATACCCACATCTCTTCACAAAGACCGCACCGTCATCAATTGTTGCGTCTTAAGCCTTGAGGACAAGGCTCACTTAACGGGAGGGAGACTATAACACCCCGTGTTTTAGGTTCATTAACGTCGTCAATAAATTCACTATGTATCTTTAGTATTGTATGCGTTTGCTTTTAAATTGTAATCGTTAAGTTAAATCGCGTAAGCTAAAAATTATCGTTCGATGTAAACGGGCGTCAAACAATTAAATGTTTACATCAAGTAAGAGTTAAGTAATTATTTTGATGATAATTATTAACTTTGTCCATTTTTATTTTTATTGGTTATGTAAATTGATTACGTTTCGCGATAAAATACGTTTAGGCATACCCGGAACCACCAAACTTTTCTACGCTTCAACAAATACACACTTTTATACCCAATACATAATATTACCCTACATACATACATATGGCCGTTTATAGGATAGAAGAACCAAAGAAAATTCAACTTGAAAAACACATTTCCTTATTATCATGGGATGTTCTCAACTATTAGGGAACATTTGAATATTTTCTACATATCTTGACCAAGACCATCCATAAAACACTCAATATGTTCCTTTGACTAGTCTTAATACTATATTATACAAGAAACTAGATACATATCACACACTTCTCATTTCCTTAGTGAAAAAAAATCAAACATATACTCCCTTTTGTTTCTATAACCCACGGCCAACACCAATTTGATACCAAATCCATACCAAAAATTTTCTACCACCTTTATAAACATTCTCACACCATATCTAAGGTATTCCAAAGAGGTTTAAAGGCTTAGTTAGGTCTTTACAAGGGTTAAAGCAAGGAAGAAGGAAAACTAGGGTTTCTTGAAATCTAGGGTTTTATTGGTTGTGAAAGCTAGGGTTTTCAATCTAAACAAGGGTTTGGATTTTGTTGATCATCATATTACATCATCATAAGGTTATCTAAAAGCCCTTAACTTTTCATTTTCATGATTATATGTGTATATGATGTTATATAGCAAAATCACCATTTAGATACTTTTAAACATGTAAAAGGGATTTTTACTTGTGATCATTGTTTTGTACACTTCTACACATGTTATGTTGTTGATAATATCATGTTAAAAGGGATATATAAGTATTATACCATGTTGGTTTAAGTATAAAAAGTGTATATACAAATTAGGGTTTTTAAAGTTTACTTAATAAGTTACAAGTAATAGTGTTGTAAATGACTTGTTAAGAACTTGTGATCTTGAACATTTGGACAAATAATGGACTTAGGGACCCTAGGAATGTAATGCATGTGATAATGAGTGGTGTAATGGATTTGTTACAAGATGGTTAAGCTAAAAAGTACAAAATCAAGTTTAAAACATGTTTTTAACACAAACCTCCAAACGTTCTATTTTGGTTCAAAAAATAAGGTATACTTTTTATATTTTTATAAAATAGTACGTCTCATGACGATTCCAAAAAGGTAAGAAACTTGAAAAATGGATTTATAACGAAAACGATACGTAATTTACAAGTTATACGTTAATTAAATGCGTTATGAAAGAAATTTTATAAAAACAATTTATAAAATACTACTGATATGTAAGGTTTATTATTTTTCTCAGATCACACATATTTTTAGGATTCCAAAATGATAAGAATCGTAATTTTTCAATTTATAACGAAGGAGTTATGAATTACGCGAGTTTATATACTTAAATGTATAAAAATACTTTTATAAAAACAATTTTATAAAAGTTACTGTTCATATCAGATTTATACATTTTTTAAACTTCATTAATATGATATTACTTTTAATAACAAAGACGTGCTCGAAAGAATCGCTAAAAACAGAGCTATAACGAATAAAATACGACATTTACGGGTTTTACGACAACTAAAACTATAAAAATAACTTTATAACTGGTGTGAACAGTAAAAATTACTGTTCACCAGTAGGTCAAAAATATGAAAATGTAATATTTTGATAACTCGTCTTAATACGAAAGCGTGGACATAAGAAACGTAAGAAACGGGCTTAAAACGAAGAAATTGCGTCGTTTTTACTATCGAACTATTTATAAACGTTTTAACTTTATTAACACGATTTTACTAAAACGATTAGATGGTGATTAGCTATATAGAATTATATATGGTAGTAGTTACCCAATGTGATTAGTACTTATACGACCTATATTGGATTAGGTTGCACTCGATCATTACCGTGACGCATTTTCTGTGATATACTTGATATACGCTCACTCAAGGTGAGTTCATAGCCCCACGTTTTACATTTTACAATGATTTATAAGTTTTGGGGTGAGAACATGCTTTGTTTTACAATTGGACGCAAGTAACTTTGAAATACTTACTGTTTTGGATATTGCATACCATGCAATACTTACTGTTTTGGATATTGTATACCATGCAATACTTACTGTTTTGGATATTGTATACCATGCAATACTTACTGTTTTGGATATTGTATACCATGCAATACACACTCTAAACAATTGCGGTCCTACACTCATACAATTTACAAACCTATGAATTCACCAACATTATTGTTGACGTTTTAAAGCATGTTTTCTCAGGAGATCAAAGAGGTACAAGACAAGGGATACATTGGTGGTCGTTATTTTGGAAGTCAATAGCATTAAAGATTTGGTTGCATTACATATTTGGGGAAAACATTTGTTTTCGAACTAGAATCTTTGTATAATTTAACAATGAACAAGTATAGCTTCGGGCTTTTGTAACAAACACTTTGCTAAATCCAATGTATCGGTTTTAAACGACACTTTTAAAGGTCGTTCTTATATATCTTGTGCTGTTGATCTATGAAGTAACGCTCCCAAACCCATATTCCGCTGCGACCCATTTTGGGGGTGTTACAGATTGGTAATCAGAGCCGAGGTTATAGAGAACCAGGTCAAATGTTTTGTTAAAAGGCAAATGGTGTTTTTTTTCAGGGTTTCAAGTAAAACGAGGTTTTGGCAAGGGGAATACATTAAATTTTTGGGTGTTTTTTTGATTTTTGGATATCAATGCCCCCCAAATTAAAGATTTTTTTTTGTCGCAATTAAAACATTTTTTGGGTTTTATAACTTTGTTTTTATTAGGGCTTGAACAATCTTTTTGGTATTTTGAACAAGTGAAACAAGGGTTGGGAAAGGCTCTTCCGGGCTTAATGTTTTTTAACAAAAATAACCCTTTTTTTGTTTAAATCCAATGTTAATAAGGGTTTTTAAACCCAACTTTTTTTTTGGGTCTTTCCCTAATAATAATATCTTTGTGTTTTTTTTTTATTTTTTTTTTATTTAAAAAATAAAAATATGTTTTTTTTACTTTATATGTTACTTCATATTTAGCAAGTCTTGTCTTCCACTAAAGATTTTCTCTTCTTCCAGTAGTCATATCCGCTCTACTCCAAGACAATAAAAAGAAACGTCTTGTCTCCGTTCTCAAGAAACGTAAAGAAGCATTTGCTTAGAAAACATCTGATATTCCGGACATTAGCCCATCTTTTTGCAAACACAAAATCAACTTCGAGGACGATGCTAAACCTGTTATTCAAAGGCAATGTCGACTTAACCCAAACATGAAAGAAGTTGTAAAAAAAGAGATTATCAAACTTCTCGATGTTGGTATCATTTACGCCATCGAAGATAGTCCCGAGGTGAGTCCGGTACACTACGTACCTAAGAAAGGAGGAATGATCATTGTGACAAATGAAAAGAATGAACTTATTCCTACAAGAACAGTCACCAGTTGGTGTATTTGTATTGATTACCGCAAGTTAAACGAAGCTACTCAAAAATATCATTTTCCTCTACCCTTCATGGATCAAATGTTGGAAAGGTTGGTGGGAAACAAATTCTTTTGTTTTCTTGATGGATTTTCCGGTTACTTGCAAATTCCAATCGAACCTGTCAATCAAGAAAAGACCATGTTCACTTTTCCTTATGGAACTTACGCCTACAAGCGTAAGCATTTTGGTCTTTGTAACACACCAGCTACTTTTCAGAGGTGCATGATCGCCATCTTTCATGACATGCTTAAAACATCCATGGAAGTTTTTATGGACGATTTTTTGGTATTTGGAGATTCATTCGATTCCTGCCTCGCGAATCTTGAGCAAGCAAACAAGCTCATCTTGTTCTAAACTGGGAGAAGTGTCACTTCATGGTGACTGAAGGAATTGTGCTTGGACACAAAGTCTCCAGTGCAGGATTAGAAGTCGACAAAGCAAAAATCGATGTAAAACCAAACTTCCACCACCGGCTAACGTCAAATCCGTTAGGAGTTTTTTAGGACATGAAGGATTCTATCATCGATTCATTAAAGATTTTTCCAAAATCTCTCGTCCCATGACAAAACTCCTCGAGAAAGACGCAGTTTTCGACTTCAACAAAGAATGCGTCGAGGCATTCGAATTGCTCAAAGAAAAGTTAACCAACGCACCAATTATGGTTTCACCAGATTGGTCATGACCGTTTGAACTTATGTGCGACGCAAGCGATTTTGTTGTCGGAGCCGTGCTCGGACAATAGGAAGGAAAACATTTTTGTCCTATTCATTTTGCCAGTAAAACTCTCAACAACGCCTAACAAAATTACATAGTCACTGAGAAAGAACTACTGGCCGTAGTATTCGCTTTCCATAAATTTCGATCGTATCTTGTTCTTTCAAAAACCATCATTTTCATAGATCACTCTACGTTGAAATATCTGTTTGCTAAACCGCGTCTTATCCGTTGGATTTTACTACTCCAAGAGTTTGATATTGAGATCAAAAACAAGAAGGGAGCAGAAGATATAGCGGCATACCATTTGTCATGAATTGAAAACCCGCATTTAGAGGAGTTAAGGGATGACGATATCGATGATAATTTTCTTGACGAAACTCTAACGAACGTCTCCTCAACCGAGGAAGATAAAATTCCATGGTTCGCTGATTTTGCCAATTATCTAGTTGGAAAAATCTCAAAAAAGGTTTAACTTATGCTCAGCGTTGCAAGTTCTTTTCGAAACTTATGCATTATTTCTGGGACGAACCATATCTTTTCAAAATGTGCCCTGACGGCATGATCCGAAGATGTGTTTACAAGGCCAAAACTTGAAAGATTCTCGACGAATGTCATCATGGCCCAACTGGGGGACATGGTCCTTCCACCACAACCACAAACAAATTAAAGTTTTTGATTATTGGTTTATATTGGCCAACAACTCTTAAAAGAGGCTTATACTCTGTTCTAAAACTGTGATGCATGCCAACATTCTGGTTGCCTTCACGTAGAGATGAGATGCCTCAAAACACATCCAAGTCAGTGAATTATCTCGACATATGGGGAATCGATTTCATGGGACCATTCCCTAAATCACATAAGTTCGAATATATTCTTGTAGCTATTGAATACGTGTTCAAATGGGTAGAAGCTGAAGCTTTACCCACCAACGATGCACGAGTTGTGATCAATTTTCTCAAGAAGCTTTTCTCTCGATTTGGCATTCCAAAAGCTTTAATCAGTGACAGAGGTACTCACTTCTGTAACAGACAAATGGAGAAAGTTTTAAAATGATATGGAGTTCATCATTGTTTCGCTACAGCTTACCATCCGCAAGCCAGCGGCCAAGTTAAAAACACCAACAGAGCCTTAAAGAGAATTCTCAAAAAAACAGTCAAAGATAACCCTTTCGTTTGGTCGAGGAAACTTGTGGGCATTTCGTACGGCATACAAAAAACCAATTAACACTACACCATATCGGTTATTATACAGAAAAACATGCCATTTGCCATTTGAAATCGAACATCATGCCTACTGGGCCCTTAGAAGCTGTAATCCCGATCTTAAACTTGTAGGAGAAAAACAATTTTTGCAATTGCATGAACTCAATGAATTGAGACTTCAAGCGTATAAGGATTCCAAACTCTACAAAGCTCGAACCAAAGCTTATCATGATAGGAAGCTTAGAATCCGGAAAGAATTCAAAGCCGGAGACAAAGTTCTCTTATACAATTCAAAGTACAAGTTCAAAGCTCCAAAACTCAGATCAAAATGGTATGGACCTATTGTGTGTCAAACATGGTTTTCCGTCTGGTTATGTCGAGTTTATATGACAAACACAGGAGGAAGCTTCATTGTCACTATGGACACATGTGTTAAAACTGTACCATGATGAGGAGCAAAATAATGAGCTGCAACCGAAGAAATTAATCACTTTGTGCGAAAATACAAGGAATAATGAAAAGCTATTCTCCATTCATGCACCATCTGCCCGGCAGACTATCGCGAAACCATGCTATGGGTCGCAGAAAAACCGTTCATATACAACGTAGTGGAAAAAACTTGCAACGAAGCTAAGCTGTATGACCTTGATGAAACCGGCGAAGGAATAGTTAAAAGAAATTTCCTTTACGTAAAAAAGGATCCGAGTAAGAAATCTCCACTCGGGGAAAAATGAAGCTCAAGAAGTATGAGTCCGGCTGATGACTCGTTAATAAAATAAGCGCTTCTCGGGAGGCAACATGTGTATTTTTAGTGTTTTTTGCATTTTAATTTATCGCTTTACTTCAAAAGTTTACTCCTGATATTTAAAACAAAGGCATGCTAAGTTGTGGGGTGTAATCCAGTCTAAAAATAATCCAAATATATTTTGATTTTCGTAGTTGTTTGTGTAAAGATTACTGAAGTTATGATGCTAGATGCATATGGGGATCAAGTACAATTGTATGCTGGATATGTGTTCTCTCTTACTTCTTATTTGCCGATTATATGCTTGTTTTCGTTTTGTCGCATTGAGGGACAATGCTATAACTTTAAGTGTGGGGGGAAGTATATAGGAAAAAAGAGGTATATTTTTCAAATTTCACAATTTTTTGGGCCAATTTAAAAAATTGTTTTTGCTTGGCTTCTCGTAATTCTAGTGGTTTGTTTTCACGTTTTAGGCATATATATTAGATATATACTAGATTTATCAACTGGTAAAACTCTGTAAATTTTGAAAATTTAAGTGTGTCCACAGTACTAATGGCAATCCATTATGGGATCGATAACATTTGCTAGCACATATGATAGCCCTTCCACTAAATTGTGAGGATTTGAGCCTATTTAATATATAACATATAACTTTTTATGCTTGAATCTTTTACTCTATGTGTCGGTCGGTGATTTCTATTTATTTTAGAAATTGTTCTTGTAATTCATTTTAACCGGATTACCGCAATAAGATCATACTTGTATGACAATAAGTGTATGTGCATGATAAAGAAGCAATTTATGAGACCAAATGGCCTTCTAATTTTACCTTAATGCCTTGAGCTAACCATCTCGGTTAATCAATCTTTCATATGGACCCATTTGTTAGTGCTCACTTTTAACACCAGATATGCTGAGCTGATAACATAAAATATTTAATACTTTTTGGTGGCAAGATACCCCCTATATTACCTGTAAATGTTTCACTAACACTCGAAAACGAGATATTTTCTATCATTTTGTAGTTTTCAGGTGAATTGCAGGAAAGTGACAAGAAACAAGGGAAAAAAAAAAGGACCTTTAAAGTATAAATTCTAAGATTGTTTGGCGTAACACAAAAAATGGTTAAACGTAACATAAAATAGCAAGTTTTTTGTACGAAGATCCAGGAAGACTTTCCGGCCATAACACTATATCTAGTTACGCCGTAACCCATATTTGGGAAGAAACTCTTGTCAAGTTTAGTTACGGCGTAACACCTTCCAGTTTCGCCTTAACTAAGAAGATCTGACAAATATGAATGGTAGATCAAGTACTTATGGTATTATTTGAATGGTTACGCATATACACCATATTTGGTTACGCCGTAACAAGTTCTTGCGGTCCTGCACATTATGATTTATCAAACCTATGAATTCACCAACAATTTTGTTGACGTTTTTAAGCAATGTTTTCAGGAGATCAATAGGCATGGGATGCCAGGGATGCATTGGGTTACATTTTGGATTGCACGCTTAAAGATTTAGGTGCATCATATTTTGGGGAATGTATTGTCAACTTTTGTAATATTCAACAATGAACAAGTAAAGCTATATGCTTTTGTATTAAGTCTTTCAATTAAATCCAATGTATCATTTTAAACGACTTTTTGTGTCGTTCTTATATATCTTGTGCTATTGATCTTGAAGTAACACGCCCCGGACCCTTATTCCGCTGCGACCCAATTTGGGGGTGTTACAATGATTGTTTCCTGTTGAATTATGGTTTCATTAGATATTCCTTGACTATCGTGTAACCCTGGGTTTTGGTAGTACGGGTGGTTTGGACCTAGCTTTCCCCATTAATAGATTACCTTGTCATGGTAGGATCCAATGGGTACTAAGGAGGATCACTAACTCTTTACCTGGTGTAGGAACTAACCGGTCACCGCACAAATCACTCGATGCTTAAAAAGCACAGGAACTCTTTCAGAGGGGGTTGATAATCTTAAAAGGTTATTTGATATGTTTTGGGAATAGTTGGGATTAATCACTGCAACCTGGATAACCTATCTCCCAGATGATTCGGGGTCTGATCGGAATCACAATTGTATTGATAGTCTGTATATGCCATTCAATAGTCTATCGACCTTTGGGAAACCACAGTAATGAAACCATAGTTTGACATTGCACAGGAAATTGTCTTCATAACAATAGTAATGAAGTAACTAGGTTAGCACGTTTTCTCTCTTGATATCTCCTATCCTTTTAATTTCAGTTATTTATTTTATTGTATTGTTATTTATTTATTTCAAATCAATTCTAAAAACCATTTTCAAAACGTGACATTTCAAATTAAAACTAATTACACCTTAGCTCTTGGGACGACCTCGGATTTACCAATCTATACTACCCACGATCGGGTTCTCTGCCCGTTAGTGCGTCGTTAGGTAGATCGAGTTTTATAAATTTAAAACTTGATAAAAATATATTTTAAAAGAAAATACGCATCAAGTTTTTGGCGCCGTTGCCGGGGAGCTAAGAATCATTGGTTTTAACATGAGTAATGCAGAGTCAACCATCAACGAATACCTAACTAAGGTAAGAGACGACAGCGGACCTGGAATTGTCAGACCTTTATTTAAAGAAAATATTAAATTCGAATTCTGGGGTCAATGCATTAACGAATTAAAGGACAATGTGTTCCTTGGAAACGATGATGAAAACCCCCTCGAACACATCTCGAATATCACATCTATTATCAACCTCTTCCAATCTCCTGGAGTGTCAAGCGACCAGGTAATGCTCATGGCATTCCCTTTTACGCTAAAAGAAAAAGCCAGACTATGGATAAACCGGTTGACAGCAGGATCCATTACAACCTGGGACCTCATGAAAAACGCTTTTCTAAGCAGACTTCGCAGATTACACCTCTTTCCTAATTTATCAGACAAACCAACGCTATCAAAAAATTTAGTGCAAGAATGCAATAACCCTTAACCTTGCATAGGAAAGGGTTTAACGATTTGCTTTATAATGGTCAAAACAAAAAATCATCGTGAGCATACGAACCACTACACCAATTTTCTACCAAGGACTGGACCTTGAAACTAGGAAGAAGGCAGATTTCATGGGACCTATCCCAAGAATGACACCAACCGCTGAAATTAAGGCCATCAACGAATTATCAAAACACTCTCTCTCCTGGTATAAAGAAGAGGAATACAAGGAAAATGATTTTGACAAGGTGCTCAGACACATCAACGATTTTGAACACAACATTAGTGTTCTTAACGAGGAAGTACGAATGGTGCAACACCAGTACAAAACTCCAAATGATGAAAGGGATTCTCTTCTAGAAGAAACCATAAGCTCCTTCGTTAAAAAAGCTCACTGGATGCAAAAGAAGAGCGAAAATTTTGTTTGGAGAATTAAAAGGAATTATGATAGAACGTTCAAAAATCAGGCTTCCGCTATTAAAACTATCAAATAGGAACCTTGCCCAATTTGTTGAATCAATATTACGGGGAGGTGGGGGTTTGGTGCCTTACGAGCTTTTACTAAAAACAAATCCAAGTAGGATTGGCTTACCCCATTACCACTCGCAGTGGGAACTGATACTCCAACTCCTATAAACAAAGCTTTGAGGGTAGCGTACGGATACTACATAACATTACACCAATATACCTACAACTGAGAAAATAATCCTGAACAAACACATTAATAGAACACAAAAATGATCACCCTATCCCTTTCCCCAGTCGACTAAAAAAAGGAGAAGGAAATATGAGCAAGTTACAAAAAATTCTAAGAACCTCCAGCGATTCATTTCAAATACCCTTTATAGAAGCCCTCGAACAAATTGCCAAAATACGCCAGTTTATGAAGGATATTCTTTCAAAAGGGATAATGGGAATCGAAAACATCTAAAATTATACTTAATATGAACAATGCTCCGCTATTAATTCTAAACATAATGTCCTCTCATAAAGAAAAGGACCGGAGGTTTCCACTTGATACCCTGTGTAATATGACAAAGTGGAATTACTAAAGCCTTAGCTGATTTAGGGGCTAGCATAAGCCTAATGCCATACTCGATGTTTGTAAGACTTAACCTAGGGGATCTTAAACCCACACGAATGTGTATCGAACTCACAAATAAGACCACTCAGTTTCCAAAAGGGATTGTAGAGAACGTCGTGGTAAAAATCGATAAATTCATTTTCCCCGTCGACTTTGTGATACTTGATATGGAAGAGGATCATAGAATTCCTATTATTCTAGGAAGACCATTTCTGGCCACTGCACATGCCATGATTGATGTTTTTAATAAAAAGATATCCTTTGAAGTAGGAGATGAAATCACCACCTTTGATTTATAAAAATCTATGAAATTTCCTCCATCTAATGAAGACACTTGCCATGCTGCGGACATAATTGACCTATCCGTTGTTTGTAATATGAAAGAAATTCTTCCTCAAGACCACGATAATTTAATTGAACATATTCTTTACCAGTTGCATGAAACTCATGAAGATGATGATAACCCGACTCTCTTCACTGCAAATTCTATCGACGATGAAAAACCCACTCCAAAACTCAAAGAACTCACCTCTCACTTAGAATATGCTTTTCTAGACAACAACCGTGAATTACCGGTCATCATCTCTTCGTTATTATCTGATCAGGAAAAACGGTCACTATTAGAAGTCCTTACCAAACATAAAAAAGCCCTGGCATGGAAAATCTCTGATATTAAAGGAATCAGTCCTTCCTTCTGTACTCATAAGATTTTGATGGAAGAAAATTCCAAACCCACTGGACAGCCTCAACGTAGATTAAATTCTAAAGTCCAAGACGTCGTAAAAACTAAAATTTAACTTTGTGCAGACTAATCTATGCCAATTTCAAGATAGGTCCTTGGGTAATCCAATTCATGTTGGTTCCTAAGAAGGGCTGGAACAACAACAAAGATTAACAACTGGTTCCATCTAAGAACAGTCACATGATGGAGGGTATGTATTGATTATAAAAAACTTAATGATGCAATAAGAAAAGACCATTTTCCCTTGCCTTTCATTGATCAAATATTAGAACGACTATCAGGAAATGAATACTATTGCTTTCTAGATGGATTCTCTGGATATTTCCAAATTCCTTTAACATCGGAAGACCAGGAAAAGACCACCTTTACTTGTCCCTATGACACGTTTGCCTACATAAGAATGCCTTTCGGGTTATGTATCGCTCCTATCACATTTCAGCGATGCATGACAGCAATCTTCCATGACATGTGTAAAGATTTTATGGAAGTATTCATGGATGACTTCTCCGTGTTAGGAAACTCTTTCGGACTTGTCTTAATAATTATCAAAAATGTTAGACAATGTGAAGAAAGAACCTAGTTCTAATTAGGAAAAAAATGCCATTTTTTGGTCAAAGAAGCATTGTTTTGGGCATAAAAATATCAAGTGGCTAAGGAATAGAAGGTTGATAAAGCTAAAGTATGTGATCGTAGTTTATTACCCAACCAACATCAAAGGTATACGAAGTTTTTTAGGACATACAGGGTTCTATAGAAGATTCATTAAGGATTTTTTTTTAAAAGCCCGGCGTATGACTCAGTTGTTAATAAAGAATGCCAAATTTGACTTCTCAGACGAATGCATAAAATCATTTGACATACTTAGGGATAAACTTGTCACCGCTTCCAGTAAATCATTGCTCACTAATTGGGATTTAGATTTACGAGTTTATGTGTTACACCAGAGACTTCTTGCTGTTGGAACCTGTTCTAAGGACAACGATTTGAGAAAAATTTCCGCTCCAATTTATTATGCAAGTTTAAAACTATGAACATGCCCAAGAACATTATTACACTACCTGAAATGGTTACTTTTAGAAGTAGTATACGCATTCGTTAAAATTTAGGTCATATATATAATGTCTTAAACATGTGGATTTACTCTGATCATTCTGCCTTCAAATATCTCTTTAGCTAACATGGATGCTAATCCTAGATTAAAGGTGGGTCTTTACTTCTTCAAGAATGCGATATTAAAATTAAGGATAAAAATGGGACTGAAAACCTAGCCGCTGACCATCTCTTAGACTCGAAACTCCAGGTTTGAAGAATTAAGCGAGAGCGGTAGGAAGATTTCATAAAGATAATTTGTCATGACGAACTCCCTATTGGCAGTTTAAATAAAAAATATGGAATAACCGAACCCAATGGTAGCAGATTATGTGCTTTCCTCCGGCTCCAAGGTCGTTCCTCAGCATCTGACTTATTATTTAAGAAAAAAATTATTGAGTGATGTACGGAAATACATATGGGACGATCCATACCTCTTCAAATCATGTCGTGACAGAATTATAAGAAGGTGTGTTTTCGGTAGAGAATTACACAAAATCCTGGAACATTGCCATAAGGGACCTACGGGGGGTCATTACGGGGCAGATAAGATATTACCACATGATAGATTTAGGGTCTGAATTCATTGGCCAACCATTTTTAAGGATGCGGAAAAATATGTTCAAGGATATGATGCTTGTCAACGGGCAGGAAATATTTCCTTACGGAACCAGATGCCCTTAACCAACATTCTTGTTAGTGAAGTCTTGAATCGGGGGGATCGACTCAGGGACCCTTTCCCTCCTCTACGAAAAAAAACAAATTTCTTATTGTAGTTCAATTACATTTCTAAAATTGGGTTCAAGGCCAAAAGCCCCTGTACTAATGATGCCGTTGTCGTAGTAAGATTTCTAAAAAAATATTTTCCAGATTTGGAGTTCCGAAGGCTCTAATTAGTAATCATAGGACACATTTTTGCAATTCCCTCCTCCAAAAAACACTTAAGAAATATGAAGTAACACATTGAATTGTTACTCTATATCATCCCCAAACCAGTGGACAAACAGAGAATACTAATAGAGCCATTAAGAGAATTCCTGATATTAAGAACAGTTAACGGAAAAAAAAGATCATGGGCAGATTAATTGGGATGTTGCAGTATGGGCTTACATGGACTGCGTATAAAAACAACTTTCGGTTAGTACACCCTTCAGGATTGTTTACGGAAAAAGCATGCCACTTCCAATCGACTTGAACACAAAGGGCATATTGGGCCTTAAAAGAAAATTTTTGACTTAGATGCTGTAGGAAAACATAGATTCCTTCAATTAAATCAACTTGATGAATTTTGGAGTGATGCTTATAAGCATTCACAAGCATATAAAGAAAGGACTAAGCGTTGGCATAATTCTAAAATTATGGATAAGGAGTTTCAAGAAGGGGGGGGAGGTACTAGTCTTTAATTCAAGATTAAAACTTTTTCCTGGGAAACTTAGAACTAGATGCTATGGACCATATACGGTAAGCAAAGTTTATCCATATGGAACAGTCGAGGTGTTAGATAGAAATGGAGTTCGGCTCAAGGTAAACGGACACAGGGTAAAGAAGTATCATGGACACGAGATAGACCAGATTAACGAAACAATATACTTTGTCACAACGTAGAATGAGCATGAGTCTAACTTAAAGACTCGTTAATAAACAAAAGTGCTTGTCGGGAGACAACTCGTCTTTTATTTAATGAATTTCTTTTTGCATTAGTTGGTTTGCATGTTTCTTACTTTGTTTTGCAGAATCCAGAAGCTAAGAGGCAATTCTCGAGACCGGCTCGACTCATATTCATTTGGTAACTTTGCTGAAATTGCAGCAGTTACGGCGTAACCACTACAGTTACGACGTAACCCATTTCAAGGTTACGCCGTAACACCTTAAAAACTTAAAAATTTTACCATTTGATTACGACGTAACCATTATGGTTACGCCGTAACCTCCTTCTGAAATCTTAAAAATTTAAGTTTTAAACATGTCTAAACCTTGTATACGTAAATGGACTTTGTGGGTATGTTCTCTGGAAACCCTCACGAGACTAAACTCGTCCACTTGGGCCACCAAGTGGTTTAAAAGGCTTGTTGCATATGCTAAATGCAACCGTGATTCCTACAAAAGTGAGTTAGGTTTGTATTGATGTACAATCATGATTCTGTAGAACGTTTTAGCTTTGGTGTGATTCTGTGAATCATAGGGGATAAAGAGCTTGCGGGAAGACGAAGATAATCTAATAGATTTCCGCCAAATTTCAAACTTTGAAGCAATGCTCAGGGAGTTTCTTGTTATTAATTCTATCTTTCTTACTATTTTCATTTCTTAATGTACATTGGGAAATTGTACACATAAAGTGTCTAGGGGAGTGTGTGGGGAGGATGGGAGTAGATTTAATACTTTACGTTACTTTTGCCTTCGATTTTCTAGTTTTCTTTAAAAAATTATGCCATTAAAAATTTTGGACAATTTTTTTCTTAGTATACTCTAGAATTAATCTTTGACGTTATGCGGGGGGTAACATTAGCCTTTTTTATTATTTGGTGAGTTTAAGGCCTAATATTCCGTTTTAATCATATTATCAAAAATCCACAAAATTATTGATTATTTGGTGTGTCGGTTAGTATTGTTGACTTTAGCGAAATTGGATGCTACAGCTGTATTAGATAGTTCAGACAGGCACACAATTAGGTATCACCAAATTTGCCTTTGGTTGTGCGTTTATCAACATGTTTACACTGACTTATGACCTATCGTGATTTCCCGTGATAAAACCTTTTGTTGCACTCAAATTAAGTGCAGGATACCCCTAGATCACCTTTGTAAAACCAATCTATGTTTTCACCCTACTCTATATGTTTTGTTACACCATTTCACCTTAGCCTACCTTGTAGTTTTTATTTTCTTTGTGTTGAAATATCCGGATACTTAAGTCCATGGTTCGGGGGGAGTGGGATTGAAAATTAAATGCATTCGTGGAAGACCAATCAGTTATGATCTATAAAGACCCCCCTGTATCACCACTTTCAACATTGTTTATCTCAAGTAGGGGGATGTACGTATAATATTGGATGTGGCAGGGGTAATAATTAAAGATGTAAACTCCTGTAACATTTGCATATTTATCACGAAGAAAGTGAAGAAAAAAGGATGAAATAAAAAGCCACCCATGTGTTAAAAATGTATATAGATGGTGCAAAATAAAAATTAAAAAATGGAGCTAGTAGCCCATTATTGCACCAAGATATCTCAGTAATCATGAAGAATGGAGCTAGTAGCCCATTATTGAAGATTAGATTTTCGTACTTAGACCCTTGGACCCATGGATGGACAATGGCTAGTTATGACAACCTTAGATTTCTTTAGTCTATTTGTTTTGTGTTTTAATTAACAGCCATTAAATGTGTATCCCATGTCTAT
>BQNB010107095.1:0-23241 GCA_026074375.1 Tanacetum coccineum | reverse complement strand
GGCAGTTTTTGTCTGTTTTTGGTCATTTAAGTCCGTTTTTAATGGAAAAAGGTATGTGTATTTAAGCACATACCAAGGACCATCAAGAGTTTGTCGGTTAGGGACAAAAGTTGTTTGAACTTCATTGATGAGATCTGGAATGACTAAACTTAAACGATTAGGCAGAATCTTTGCTATGATTTTATATATGCTTCCTATGAGACTAATTGGACGGAAGTCCTTGATAATTTTAGCATCATGGATCTTGGGAATTAAAGCAATGAATATGGAATTATAGCTAGGAGGAAACTTACCAGTAGAAAAGAACTCGATGACCGCTGCAACTATGTCTTAACCCATAATTTTCCAATACTTTCGAAAAAACTCAAAAGTATACCCACCGGGACCCGAGAATGTATTTATACCACATTCCCAAACTGCTTTTTTGATCTCGTCATACGAAATAGAGTTTTCTAACTCCTCCGCTTGCTCCACTTTGAGACGATCAAAGAATTGGAAATCGATATTAACACGGGGGAAAGAGGTTTTGAAAATTGGTTAGAGAAGTGATTGAGGAATTCGGTTTTAACTCTTGTTGGTTCGACAATCTAATCTCCATCATGAAGAATCCCATGAATGGCAAGTTGGGATCTTTTACTGTTTAGGATCTCGTGAAAGTACTTAGAATTTTCATCAGCTTCTATAAACTAACGAAATTTAGCCTTTTGAGACAAGTCTAAAGCTTCATTGGAAGTAATATCATTAAGATCTTTCAATAACGAAGCGCGTTGAATACGAATCTCAGCATCTCCTTCACCACGATCAAGGAGCTTATCCACCTCAGTAAGCTTACATTTGATGGAAAAATTAGCTTCGTTCATTGAGTTCTTTTTCTCCTTAACCCAAGATTTAATTGAATTTTTAAGAAGTTGTAGCTTCTTTTTGCGAATTAAACCATTCGAATCCATAACATTCATAGAATCCCATGTATCTTTCACGAATTTACCAAACCCTTCCATCTTGAACCAAGAGTGAAACATACGAAAAGGAATGGGACCATAGTCTAACTTTGATTCAAACATTATGATTGGGCGGTGATCTGATAAGTGTCTATCAAGACATAAACCCAATAAATGAGGAAATAGATACAAAAGATCTTTTGAAATAAGAAATCGATCAAGTTTACTCATCTTAGAAGCCGATTTATGAGCCCAAGTATATGAATACCCTCCCAAGTGAAGGTCAACCAAGCCTGCCAAATATATGAAATTATTAGAAGCATTATCTCCTTGGATATTAAATGTAGAACCAAACCTTTCTTGCTCCGTTCGAACTTCATTAAAATCACCCATGACCACAGTTTCTCCATCCCACCTATCAATCAAAGAACACAATATCCCCATAGCTCTCGCTTTTCAGATAACTCTTGAGGAGCATATACCGAAATGACAAGAAGTTTAGTTGAATTAGGGGTCCAAGTACCCAAAATAGCAAGAAAATAATCTTAGGAAGAAGCATGTTTTTTAATGAACATGTTAGAATCCCATACACAAAGAATACCTCCCGAGTTACCTATAGACGAACTCACAGCATGATCAAATGTAAGATTACCCCACAACATCTTAATAGAAAACAAATCAATACTCTCCATCTTAGTTTCTTGGAGAGCAACGAAATTGATTTTATGCAGCAAACACATTTCTTTAATCCACCCTTTTTTTGCCTTATGACCAAGGCCTTGAATATTTAAGGACATATAATTCATCTAATAACATTTCTATCTCCATGGTCACCAATAATTGCTTCTATTTTTTTTAAGCATCATTTCATATTATACCTCATTGTTTGTCCAACCTTAACTAAATCGTCCATAACATCTAAAATAGAACCTCCTGTTATGGGCATGTAAGTAGTATGATGGGCAGAAGCTTCAACATTATGGTAAGAGAGAATTTTCTTACCCGAAACTGATTTTCTTTGGTCGTTTATAGAATTTGAACCTTCTTCCTTCTTGTTGTTGCCAAGTTCAGGAGTGAAACCAGGAGAATGAGTGGGATCCGACTCCTTTGTTTGGTGAATATTGTCTTTCTTCTTTTGTAACAACTCATATATATTAAAAGGATCACTAGAATGAAGATTTTCCTCCCCACGAATACTATGCTCATTATCATTGCCAATCTCGTTCTCTTGCATACCACTGGTTTCTGAAACCTTTTCAACATCACTATCCCCTTTAACATTGTCGAGATCCTTATCTTTAAATTTACTCTCCTCATCTGATTCGTAAAAGCCTTCTTCAGAATAACTACTGTCACTATCAGAGATAAATTTTAGGACCCAAGCATCTGGTTCTTTAGCACGAATCCAATAGACTTTGCCCTTGATAATTATTTTGAAGCATTCATTGATGAGAACATGAACCTTACTCTTTAAACATAGATGTTTACGAGACAAAAAATTTTCCTCAGATTCTTCCCATACTACTAAGTCTCCCCACTTTGATGCAATCTTAGAAAACATGTTGGTGGTACAAGCATTTATTGGTAAACCTTATATTGAAATCCAAACTATTCTTTCATCAGAAACAAATGGGTTACAAGCAGGCTTTATAAATGAGAACCACGATCTAATACCCACATGATTACAGAATTTCTCTAAGATGTCTAGAGAATCAAATCCAATAAGAACCAAAAGACCTCCAAGATAAGTGAGCTTGGCAGATTGAAAACTCTCTTCAGAAAGGATAGTGTAGAGATTCGGGATAGCAGTAACTTCTTTGACCTGACCCATTAATGAGTTATTGAAATCACGTTCTTTTAAGCACGAATCATTAAGAACCAAGGCGGGTTGCGATGGAGTAGGAACCGATTGTTTTTGAATTCCTTCTTTAAGAATAGAAGCAAAACTACCTTTAATGTTTCCTGAGTACGTGACATTAGAAAGTCTATCATTTCCTGAATGCAAATCATTATTATAGGAGGAAGTCTTTTGTTTAGACTACCTTTAAAAACGAACCATATTCGCATGTAGGTGATAACTTCCAATCCAAATAGTACATAAGTTTTCTATCAAACGTTCCAAATTATTGACCTTGATGAAACGTATGAAAGCAAAACGCTTACCTGCTTTTGACTTCTTAAAGGGGATGTAGACATCGACGACTGAACCATACTTTTTGCAAAGCCCCCACAAGTCTCGAGCTCGGATGTGATCGGGGAAATTAGTGACAAAAACAGTTTTGGAGATTTGAATGGTTTGATCCTCCTTTGAACAACCAATATTGATGGTGATGCTGTACAAATTGACCAGATGAGCTTTGATCTTTGAACAAGATAAGGTTGCGGCTTAGAGTGTTTTTTGAGACCATATTTACCTCACATTCTGAATAGATTGTAGTTAAGCTCTTGATAAGACATTTTGTAGCCCACAAAGTAACCATAAACAGTCAATTCCCATTTCTTACTACCCTCGTTGACATTCTCTTCATCAAATATTACCACTTCAATTCCATCATCATTGATTTCAATAGGAACTAGGTTTAGTTTGTTATCCAAACTACTACTACTAGTAATTTAGCGTAAGAAGCCTTATTACCTTCTTTTTTCATCTTTTTGAGTGTTAATTCCATTAATATCCCATGTTTCATCATTTTCATTAACTATACAAGTCTTCTCAACATCATCACTCTCCTTATTGATCTCATTTACATCTCGAACTTCCTCTACAATCTCAATATTCACCTCTGTTTGGCATTCATCCATTTTCCTTAAATTTTCATCTTGTTTACTTTCTAAACCATCATTACACATAACATCATTATTCAAATTCTTTTTCTTCTTGTTTCTATTGTTCTTTGCATTCATAGTACCATAATCAGAATCCACAAGTTTACTTGGAATTTTAATTTGCCTTTTTTCATTTTGCCTTATGCTAGACATGATGAAATTGTACCAAAAAAAACTAAGAATCACTCAAGAATTGATACTGTATACCTATATGAATGATGGTATAGCTATATTAAAGATATGAATTTGAATATCCGATTTGGCGCCAAATTCAGAATATATGAAAAACTATAAAAATTGCATCAAGATGTGTAGAATCTAATAACGAATCGATTTGGTAATAGCAGTTTAGAAAAATTCTAAGTAAATCATGATGAAATCAAGGTTTTTAAGAGATTTTTAATGGTGGGGTTTGGAGGAAAAAGTTGTCAAATGAGAGAGAAAGGAGAGAAATCAAAGTGTTAATCCGCATCTAGTATGTTACGAAAACATGTTTATGCATCTCACATTCAATTAAATTTTCTTCATCACAAGTTGAAGAACAATAATACAATGCGCTAGCTCGATATGATGACATCAATATTGTTGGTACCACCTTAAGAAAGCATTGTGTTTTTTTATAGTGGCAACATTTGTATTTAAACCTACAGCTAAATCAGAGACGGAATCACTCGTACTGGGTGCGACATATGACACACCCAATTTTAAGTCATGTTATAATTTTTTTAACGTGTCGTTTTTCTAATTTATGTTCTCGATTTTAGTTAGAAAATTATATTATGATGCAACTTCATTACTTACATAAAAACAATAAAATAAATTATGAATCACTCACCTTTTAAGACAAGGTGTGGTATGAAACCAATAACCGTTATTGGTGTGTCATCTCAACATACTTCCAATAACACCACAATAATTAAAACATCATCCTTAACTATAAATGTTCTTGGTGTAACAATCAAAAATACCTCCCACATAAAAAAAGAGAGACAAACAACGACCGTGGTTTACCCGCCGAAGACCTTAACGGCGGTGCAGTATGGCGCCACCATAGGTGCAGAAAATCCCCTACGACTTGTTGTTGATAGGATTAAGATATTCTAAAGTTCAATATGAACATAATATGTCATGTTAGTGCTATTTTGAGTGAAATTTCAAATTTAAATAAATTAAAAATGACACATTAAAGGGTCCACGTATTTTTATTTCTCACGAAACTGAACATGACTTATCATGTTAATATTAAACTTTAAAGGATCTCAATCCTTGTGGGCAAGGTTGTGAAGATCGAAATCCTACCCATAATCGTTTTTGTGTTTGCAAAATCGAAATCGTAAGATCAGATCGAGATCGTAAGATTCTGCCATAGTGTAATAAGTGTATTGTCTAGCTAATAGGCGTTGACGGATCATAACGATATACATTTATACACATTTATTGAATATCAAACACGAAATATAAGATAGCGTAATTTTTTTTGTCGTTTGAGCATTATGATAATAAAAGTAGTGAAATACTTTTAATTTGTTTAAGTTTTCATAGCTAAATAAACAATTTAGTAAGATAGGAAAAAAATGAAACGTGACATGCCAAAAATTCAAAACATAGAAAGTAAATATATTTCAAATGTTTCGGTAACTTAATTTCCCACAAGCAAATAAAATTTCGATTCCTTTTTAGAGTATTAATCACGGTTTTGTATAATAGAAAATTATGCATTTTGTAAAAGAGTTTAGAACCAAAATATATTAGTATATAGTAATAAATATAATAGCAAGAAAGAAAAAATACAAGTCTTATATAAGGTTTTGACATAAATAATAAGGTAACTCGTCAAATTGGTAAGATCAGATCGAGAGCAGATCTCACGTTCAATCTTACGATCATACTTCGATCATACTTCACATGCGATCTTATAATAATCCTCTACGGTTTTAGCTATAGGTAAGATCATACGAGCTTACGATTTTATTCGCGATTTTGACAGCTTGATTGTTGATGAGGTATAGTGTCATCCGGGCCGTAAGCCCAAACTATGCAACGAACAGTCAATCCAGGCCCACTAGAAAAGCCCAAGCCCAGAAAGGAACATAAGTTTCGCGGCTCCGCAAGGAGCGCAAGCCCCGCAAGGAACACGAGTTCCGCAACTCTGCAAAGAATCCCATAAATCCGCAAGAAACTGCGTACACGATTGCGTATCATTCCACTGACAACACACCCCGGACTGAGCCAAAGAAGGTAAGGAACATGAATAAGGAAGTCGAGAAAAGAAGAACGTCAACGTTCCATATAGGATAAACAGACGGTATGAATCGATTACCTAAGTAACTACGCTACAAAAGGTAATGGGAATCATCGACGGTGACCTCCAGCAAACCCACCCCATTAACAACAGGATAATAGGATTGAAGCTTAACCCTTGTGACTATATGTTTCTGATAGCGACACTTGCCTATAAAAAGAGTCACTCAAAACACTTTTAACGGTTATATGTCTTCCGCTACTTATTTACACACATACTATAATAAATCATACTTACTCTCACACCCTGAACTTTAATCGCGGAGTACACCCCTTCCGCAGGTAAAGGCTAACGGTGCTTATTTTTCTTAGCAGGAATTGTCTTCTCTGATATTCATCTTAGTAACAAACTATGTATCAAGTAACAAAGCTTAAACCCGCGGTAAGCTTGTTACCCCTCCCCACTTAATACAAAATCACATTAATTTTGTCACTAACAATGTTGCACCATCTGTGGGATCCAAACACTAACTACGTCCACAAAATCTCAAAAAAAAAATGAGCCAACGACCAAATCCAGACCCATACCCTGCCAATTCCGTCTTCTTTCAGTCCGGAAACACAGCCGCACGGGGGTAAGCAACACACCCGACAGTAATACTGTACCTCTCCCCCACGGCAACGAGCTTCGCGGAAATTAGTGAGACGAACTACAACATGTCCTGCCAATTATGCGGAATAAGTTTCAACAGGAAAAAAAACTTCATAGGTGTAAAAACATGCCTATATTATGGTAAAAAAGCTCACATCGAACTCGCAAAACCCAATTCTCGGGTCAGAAATCATACGACAATAACGAAAAAACATACAAAAGTGAAGACAAAGACACCGGTTACTGCAATCAAGTATAGGGACACGTTCCTCGACAGATCGCGAGCGCGTATTCTCTAGACTAAGTTTGAAAGAGACAAAGCAACCGCCGATGAGCCCGATTGAGCGTACAATGTTTCACATAGGCAGGCATAAATGTCAAAGATGTCTTTACACGTTGGGGGAAGAAAAAAGAAGCCATACACTCACGGTAGGGCTGGACTCCGCACCAATCACAGGCATGCGAGGTAGAGAGAGGAGCGTCCACCAGGTCGGCAGAAAACCTGAGCAGAAGAAGGTGGAAAGGAAAAAAAAGCGAAGAGAACTCTTCGAAGCTACGCCACTTCTCAGTGAACGCCAAGCAGAAATTGAAGAAGAATAAGATGCCGCTGACCGCGAAAGTCGCAGGCCGCACACTCGGACCGAAGAGCGGTATCACTCAGAAAATGACTGTGACCGAGGCGGACACTAGACATCCAAGAAACGCAAGCCGAACTATGAAGACGACCTCTCCCAACCCTGGTTTGCGAAGAAGGAAACGACACCTTCACCGGCAAGAATACTGAAAACTTTAAAAAAGTCCCAAAAAGGGGACCCGTTATGCACAAAGAGTACAACGTAAAACTTATGAGACACAGGAGATCCGGACGTCACCTAAAGATTCTTCCAAAGCACACGGCCAAAAATAGAGCTGAATGGGCATGCCACTGGGTTTGTCACATGTTCAACTCTACACTCATCGGCTCCGCCAGGGTATGTTCGATAAGCTCCCACCAGAATCCATTGACAATTATGAAATGCTACAAAAAAACATTCCTAGGGAACTACTCGCAATAAAATAAGTACATAATATACACAAGGGGTATCCTTGTGGAATCACATCATACAAGCAAAGAGGGAGGGAGAAGCTAACAGAAGCATTTCATGGAAAGGTTCAAAAGCAGAAAGAGAAAATGCATTCACTTAGCGGGAGTATAGTCATAAGCATCAGAATGCATGAGAATATCAGGATTCATGCATGGTATCACCAACCCAGACTTAATCAAAAAGTTGAACGACAGCATCCCCAACTTCGATAAAAGATCTGATTTCAAAAGCCAACAAAAGTCAAATAGACGGCAAGATCGCTTTACACCTCTCATAAAGACACCAAAAGATATTTTGTCAACGGACACTGTAAAATTCAAAGTGCGCCGGCCCATTATTGGGGACCGCAGAAAGGAAGGGAAAGAAAACCGGAACAAAAAACAAGTTCTGTAGTTTCACGAAGAGAGAAGGGCCACAACACGTCGAGTGCACTCCACCTAAGGGACTGGCAGGGATAAAATACTGCGGAGGTCAAATCAGGACAGCTGTCACACTTGGTTAAAGAAATAAAGCAAGGAGGAAAATGAGGAGAGCAAGCAAAATCCGCAAAGAAAGGGGAAGCTCTCAACAAAGAAAAAGCTACGACAATCTTCATGGTCTAACATTGGCAGCGAATAACAAGGCAAAAGACCACTCAAAGCTTCTCCGCTGATCAAGAAATTTCATTCTCAACCCTAGGAGACAACATCGGTCAGGCAAATTCATGTGATTTGAAGCGGATAGTAGAAGGGGCCAGTTTCACCGTATGTACGGGTGGATGGATGGTTCGGCCTCAGAAGTACTGTCGAGCATTGCTGCAACAAGGCTTCATAAAAAATAGAAATACCAGATGGTCCCGGCAACAACCCCCCCTCCCGGGGTTCAGCGGCGAGATATCCTGGTCATTAGGGCAAATATCACTGATGGTGACTTTAGGAGACGAAGAACACTCAACAAGCGCCTTGATGAACTTCATGGTTGTCAGATCTCCGTCACCGTACAACAGTATCATCAGCCGCCCGGGCCTCAGGAAAATCCAAGCGGTTCCATCCACCGCTCACGGAATGCTAAAATTCTCGGTGGAAGGAGGAATGGTGACAATCCGCAACAATACCATAATACCAGCGGAATGCAGAATGGTAGCGGAAGCATAAAACGCACTCCCACCGGAATCAGCAGCCGCAAAGGGAATAAAAGTAGCAATCCATCCAGAACATCCAGAACAAACCATCATGATAGGTGGAAGCTTATCCGAGAAAGGAAGGATGGAGCTCTGCAATCTGCTGAAAGACAACTTGGACATATTTGCCTAGAGACCAGCAGACATGACTGGCGTCCCAAGATCCATAGCAGAACACCGTTTGAACAACCGCGAAGGATGTCAACCCGTAAGGCAGAAAAGAAAGGGGCAGGCACCGGACCGAGACAAAGCGATCCAGAAGGAAGTCGCCAAGTTGGTGGAAGCCGAAATCATAAGGGAAGTACACTATCATGAATGGCTGTCAAACCCAGTAATGGTAAAGAAACACGATGGAAGCTGGAGGATGTGTGTAGACTTCACAGATCTAAATAAGTCATGCCCAGAAGACTGCTACCCCCTCCCAAAAATCGACTGGAAAGTCAAATCCTTATGCGGATACCCCTTTAAGTATTTTTTGGACGCCTACAAAGGATACCACCAGATACAGATGGCAGAGGAAGATGAGGAAAAAATGGCCTTTCACACTAGCTAATGCGTTTTTTGTTACACAAAGATGCCGTTCGGCCTCAAGAACGCTGGAGCAACATACCAGCGGCTCGTAGATAAGGCATTCGAAAAATAGATTGGTAGGAATCTGGAAGTATACGTGGATGACCTGGTAATAAAGAGCTACACAGAGGACGAAATGCTTAGAGATATGGAAGAAACATTCCACAACCTGTGAAAAATAAACATGAAGCTCAATCCTAAAAAATGCACATTTGGCGCGGAAGAAGGAACATTCTTAGGCCACATAGTCACCAGACAAGGAATCAAAGCCTGCCCGGATAAGACGGAAGCGGTGATGAAGCTGCAATCACCGCGGATACTGAAAGAAGCCCAAAGCCTAAACGGAAAGCTGGCAAGTTTAAACAGATTCCTATCTAAATCCGCGGAAAAGTCACTCCCTTTTTTCAAAACCCTCAAAAGGTGTGTAAAAAAGTGACTTTCAATGGACACCAGAAGCAGAAAGGGCATTCCCAAACATGAAGAAATGCATAGCGGAGCTGCCAATGGTAACCGCACCAAAACCCAGGGAGGAGCTAATAATGTACCTCTACGCGGCCAGAGAAGTAGTAAGCGCGGTCCTTTTGACGGAAAGGGACTCGCGGCAAATACCAATCTGTTTTGTTAGCCGTACCTTGCAAACTCCGAAGATAAACTACAATCCAATGGAAAAAGTAGTTCTAACATTAGTACATGCTACAAGAAGGTTGAGGAGGTATTTCCAAGCACACTCGGGTGGAGGCGGTAATCCCGGACCAAGCCCATACTAAAACAGATCCTGTCACGACAGGAAACATGGTCGAGGAATCTGTTGAATGGAAATTCGACTTAGGAAGATTTGACATCAATATAGGCCAACCAAGGACGTCACTCCATCCGCGTCCAAGGTACTTGCCGACTTCATACCGAAAGAAAAATAAAAAAAAAAAAAATAAAAAAAACAAAAAAAACCAACAACGTAAGCCAAGGCTCACATACCAAGACCGAGCCATGGTTTGACTTAGCCTATTGGGCCGCGACCCATTAACCCCAAAATAAGCTATCCGTAGCTTATTTTCATGTCGTTGAGCTACGTTAGGCCTTAAGTATCATAATAAGTTATAATCAAAAGCCACAAAATAAGCCAAACCATAATAAGGTCCGCAATAAGCCATGGCTTATTGGGCCTGTTAGCCTTAAAATATTGAGTCGAACAAGGAAGTTCGTTCATTAATTATATTAGGTCTCGGTCATTAATTAATATACGTTGTAATAGGCTAGACGGGTAAACGGGCTCATTAAATGTAATCTAACCGGTCACGTATATCGAGCGAAAGCCCAAGTAAACCCGAGCTCGACCCGTAGAAATACTAAAGGCATGCAAGCCTTTTAGTCTAGGTATAAATACCACTCTCCATGAATGGAGAGTGAAGTTGGTCATTTGTAACTTTTTTCACTTTTGCAAGTAATCATCTCATTCTCTCATTTTCTCTCTCTACTCTCTCTCTCTCTCTCTACAATTTCTTCATCATCTCCTTCCTACTTTTCTTGTTCTTAATTATGAAGTGAAGTCATTTCTTGGTTTCGACATTTGGTATCAAGAGCCTCGGGTGGATAGTGGTTGTTTTGTGGTTTTAATAAGCTCAAATCAAAATTTTTTTCATGGCTTATTTCTCAAATAAGCTCACGGCACAAAACATTTGTGGGGCTTATTGGTTTGTTTTTCTCACTTATTTCTTGCTTCACTTGTTCTTCACCTTCTTGTGTTTCATTTTTCGTAATAAGCTCAAAATTTCGTGGCTTATTTTGAAAATAAGCTCACGCCTCAATTTTTTTTGGGACTTATTGGTTTGTTGAGCTTATGCATTCCTTATTCTTCGTGTTACACAACTTATTTCGTGCTCCTTCATTTATTTTGTGGCTTATTCTTGCCTTCTTATTTAACTTCAAACTAGTCACATCCTTGCATTTCTTGTTGCTTATTTTTCAAGATTATTTCGGCTTATTTTAAGCTTATTTGGTTGCTTATTTTCGAAGCTTATTTGTGATTGGCTTATTTTTTTAAGCTCATAACCGGTCAACAAACAAGAGACCAAGATCCACAATTTAAGCTTCAAAAGATAGGGACACTTTGTTTGGTAGTAAAAGTGGTCCACACCCGATAGTGACTTCAAGCGGAATATGTAAGTCAGGTTGAGCGGAATATGTAAGTTTAGGCCTAAGCAAAATATGCAGGTTTAGTTTAAGCAGAATATGCAGGTGAAAGTCAAGCGAAACATTACAATAACCTAAAACGAAACTCTGCCAAAATTTTTGAAAATCAAGCGAAATATGTTTGTTACGAATTCAAGCGGAATACGTTAAACAGCAAGCGAAACATGCAAGATTGACTTTAAGCGAAATATGCAAATCAAGCGAAACATGAAGGATTGAATTTCAAGCGAAACATGCAAGATTGACTTTAAGCGAAATATGTTAGCTTTCAAGCGAAACATGCAAAGTTGATTTCAAGCGAAATATGTTTCAAATTCAAGCGAAATATGCAGTTTCTGTTTTCAAGCGAAATGTGTAAATTTTTTCAAGCGAAATATGTCTGAAAAATAGTTCACGTACGCACTAAGGTTTGAATTCGACGCATCTAACAACGAGGCAGAATACAAAGCCCTAGTAGCTGGATTGCAGATAGCAGAGCAAATGGGTGTAAAAAACCTAACAGCCAAAGTAGATTCCCGTCTCGTGGCAAACTAGATCAATTGGTTGTATGAAGCAAAAGAACGAAGCATGACCCAATACCTAGAAAAATCCAAAACATTGATTGACAGTTTCAAAAAAATTTCAATTGAGTAGGTGCCGCGGAGTGAAAACAAAAAAGCAGACGCGTTAAGCAAAATCGCATCCACCAGCTTTGCTCACCTCACCAAGCAAGTGTTGGTAGAAACACTCAAAAGAAAATCAATATAAGAAAGGGAAATCCTAGCAATAGTAGAAGAAGAGGGACGCTGCTGGATGACACCGCTGGTCGAATACCTCACGGAAGGTACCCTACCAGCGGAAGTAAAAAAGGCATGTACGATCAAGATCAAGGCAAGACGATACGCCATGATCATCGGGGTCTTATACATAAAGTCATTCCTGAAACCATGGTTGCGGTGCGTCGGTCCAATCCAAGCGGAGTACATAATTAAAGAAATACACGAGGGATCATGCAGCATGCACTCCGACCCAAGATCTGTGGTGGCAAAGTCAATCAGATCCGGATATTACTGGCCAACAATGCACAAAGACGCACGAAACATCATCAGGGGATGTAACGACTGTCAAACCCACCGACCAGTCCCTAGGAATCCGCAGCAAAAGCTCACACCAATAACCTCTCCATGGCCATTCTACAAGTGGGGAATCGACATCTCAGGCCCATTCCTAGAAGCACAAGGAAATGTAAAGTTCTTAATAGTGGCCATCGACTACATTACAAAGTGGATCGAAGCAAAGCCAGTAGCAACAATAACGGGAAGCCAAGTCAAGAAATTCGTATGGTACAATATCGTATGCAGATTCGGACTTCCAGGAGAAATCATATCTGACAACGGGAAGCAGTTCAGAGATAATCCGTTCAAAGACTGGTGCGAGAAGCTTAATATCAGGCAAAGGTTTGCATTCGTTAAACACCCGCAAACAAATGGCCAAGTAGAAAGGGCAAATCATAGCATGGGAGAAGGAATAAAAGCTAGGTTGGGTGAAGACAACAAAAACTGGGTTTAGGAGATGCCACACATATTATGGGCACACCACACAATGATCAAAACAAGCAACGGAGACACCTCATTCTCCCTCACTTACGGTACTGAAGCCGTGATACCGGTCGAGATAGGGATGCCCTCGTTAAGATGTACGGAAGTAAACCAAGCTGAAAATGATGAAGGACTACTCCTAAACCTAGGCATCCTCGAATAAAAAAGAGAAAGGGCAGCGGTTAAAGAAGCCAGAAGAAAAGCCCGGATGGAAAAATACTACAATGCAAAAGTCCGCAACACAAGCTTCCGTCCAGGAGATTTTGTCTACCATAGCAACGAAGCAAGTCGCGCCAAAGAAAGCGGAAAACTGGGTCCAAAATGGGAAGGACCGTATGAAGTGATAGAAGCACTCGGGAAAGGAGCATACAAGCTCAGGAACGGAAGCGGAGACATACTTCCGCGCACGTGGAACGTCCAAGACCTGGAAAAGTGTTACCTTTAATTTTCTATCATGTAAGCACCCCTGCCAATGTAAAACCACACTAGCGGTTGGGGTAATTTTCATTGAGTATTATGTAATGACTTATTTAAAAAATGCCATGTGAAGCCTAGCTACCTTCACAAATTTTCCAAACGAAACATCCCTCTTTTCTCTTCTTCTTATATATTTCATGCATACGGTAAGACGCGCACACATACACATATGTTATGGGAACAAGTACGGCCCCATAATTAACTCTATTTGTCAAAAAGAACAAATAAGGCCGAGTAACCTAAAAATTAACTCTACAAAAGTAAGCGGATTGCAAGCCCAGTACAATAGCCAAACGGCTAAATAGTGTCTAACAAAGATACAAAATAGCAATTTCATTAATAATGGCTACGTCTATTACATCAGATACAACCACATCCGGCCACACGCACGGATAGCAAAAACATAGACAAATTCAGCACGAGCCTGTTACTTACAAAACTAGCGCGCGGCCACAGGCGGCCACGCACAAACCCTAAAAAGATAGTTTGCCTAAAAAGTAAAAAAGCTTCACAAGGAAGTTCATGATATGAAGCACCATAGTCAAAATGGGCTCAAATACCACAAACGATGGGATGTCAAACCAAACAAACTAGGCACCAGCACCGTCCAAGACAGATGTATCAAACAAGTCATCATGTGTCTGCACAGTAGGCGACTGAGTAGCAGACCCTCCAACACCAAGGGATGAACCAGAAGGAGGAACAGAGCCAGATGCCTCAGCCCCCTCCTTTCCGCAGCCGCATGAATAGTATGGATGACCTCAGACAGCAGCACCTCACCACTAACGAAGCCAGACTCTGAATAGATAGGAACGGTGACTTGATCGAGAGAAGACTGGAACCGCTAGAGCTTGGATGTAGAAACAACATTGCCTTGGGCATCTTTTAAAACTAAGGCAGACATAATAGATGCAAGAGGAGAATCCTTCAACAACTGCAGCTCGTCTAACAAACTAAAGGAGACATTGTAACATCCGGCAATTTTTGGAATTTTAAATGACTATTTTACCCTTTGACTTTTTGGGTTTGACTTGACTTTTTGACTTTTGGTCTTTTATTGTCACATAAAAGCGATTACCGCGTAACCGGTAATGTTTTCGGAACATATAAATAATAAATCATATTTATTATTCAAATCTCATGTGGCAGAAGTTATTTTTTAACTTATTTGGACTTATAAAACGAAAAAGAATATGTTATTCCTAAGCTACTTTATGCAAAAACGACCAACTAAATCACGTTTTCCACGACTCGACTCTAAAGCAATTTGATGTAAAAATACGACATTCCGACAATAGAAACTTTTTAGTTTTGCCCGAGACTCTCCGAAAATAAGCAAAAATAACCGAAATACACCCTCGGCAAAGGAGTTGAGAATCAAGAACAAACGCGTACCGACATGAATTAATTATATTATATTTAATTAACATTTTTTATTAAATAAAAATACTTAATAAATTATTTATCATTTTATTCAGTAACGTTTGTTAAAAACGCAAATATTCAAGTAAAGGTCATTTTACGGACAAAGTTTATCAGTAATATACAAATAAATAATAAACGTTTTAAATAAATTTTATAAAACGTTTATGAAAATTAGTCGAGTGAATACCCGTTTTTATGAGAAAAATTATTTGGAACGCAATGGCGCAAGTTTCGTGTTATGAATTATTCATTAACTAGTCCAAACGGGTCCCGAACCATTATATTACAAAAGTTACACTTTTGGTCCCTGTGGTAATATTTTCAGAATTAACCCTCATGTATTATGGACTTGTCATTTTTTCTTTATATAACTTTTGAATATATAAACTAATTTTCTCATTTTCTTCTTATAAACATCACACACACTTCTCTCTCTCTCCCTTAATTTTTTGACGACCACCACCGGCCGGATTCCGGCCAACCCACCTCCGCCGGCCAAACTTCGGCAAACTTAAAAATTATAAAAAGGTAGATCCATCCCCGATCTACCCGATCCACCGAACCAACGCAACGCCTCCTTCCAATCACCACCTACCCATTCACTGCCATTTCCACCTCACTTCCTCCGCCATGCCACCACCCCCCAACCCTCTGACTCCCAAATAACGTCACCACCATAACCACCCACACACCGTCCACAAGCAACAACAACCTAGGGTCGTTTGATTTTGCTTCCGGGGCACCACACGGTGCGTTCGTGACTAAAACCACCAACACGGGTGCGTTTGTTTGTTTTTATAGACACATAGGGTGCGTTTGGTTTCATAAAACGACCAAAGGGTGCGTGAGTTATTTGCACCAAGGGTGCGTTCAGTTTGATTAAAACCCGACCAAGGATGCGTTGGGTTTATATGATATAGATTTAGGATCGTTTGGTTTGGTTATAAAACGATTAAGGTGCGTTTGGTTTTGTTTTAACAGCAAGGGTGCGGTTGGTTTGTATAGTAACAGCAGATTAGGGGTGCGTTTGGTATAGTAACACAGACTAGGGGTGGTTGGTTTTAGTAGAAAAGCACATACGGGTGCGTTTGTTATGGTGACAGAAGACCCAATACGGGCTTTGGTGTTACTCGGACAGCCCAAGGGGTGCGTTGTTGGCTATATAACACCAAAGGTGCGTTTGGTTTTGACTTGAAACTCCCCAGCGGGGTGCGTATAGGTATTGGCCAGCACACCAATTTCGACTGGTGCGTTTGGTTTGGCAGACAAACACCCAAAGGAGCGTATTGGTTATGCAGTTTCATCAAAAGGGGTGTTTGGTAGCAGGAAACCATTAGGGGTGCGTTTGGGTGAGCAGGAACCCATTAGGTGTGTGTTTGGCGTGAGCAGGAAACCCACTAGGGTGTCCGTTGAGGGTTAGCATGAAAATCGAAAAAAAATGGTGCGTTAGGGTTTATAGACACACCAAAGAGGCCGTGTTTTTGTTCGCCGTTTAAACAGCAAGGGTGCGATTGGGTTATAAATATTGACAAATAAATCTATTATCGTAAGAATTTTTTATAAACATTAAAACCTGATATCATGGTGGTTTAAATGTTAAATAAATGAAATATTATATAATTTGTCAGTTTATATATATATATAATAATATATTTAAAACAACCGAGTAATTGCAGCACAGATTGATTGAAAAATGATTAAGTTATATATTTTAAAGATGTTTAATTTATAATTATACAATAACCGGATAAACAAACAAAAACTATACTTTTACAAATGGGATAACTATTTTAGCTAGAACCGTCAAGGAAACGAAGTACTAATTTTATAAAATATATTTTATAAATTACCACTATAAGAGGTAGATCATAGACTTTTTAAAAGCATATACAAACTTCGTTACAATGATTCTTAACATTAAAACTGCGTTTATACTTTAAGCAAGAACGCTTTATAATTAAATGTAAGTGATTTATCAAAACGTGTCCTGAAGATATCTGTGTTTCAATTATTTTCTTAACGTTCGTGCATATAGATACATTCAAAGAATATAAAGCTCATATTATTCCTTTTGGGTGTTTGTCTTTTGTCATAATAAGTCACATATGAATTATACAACTTTGTGTTTCATATCTTAAATATGTAATATATACATAATATATTACACATTTTACGTTTACTTTCGATTTATTTTATCTAACTAACCACCAAACTATTACAACTTGAAATCTAAATCTTTATCAATGTGTCGCGTTGATGTACTCATCCATCGGAAAACCCAAATACATTATCCTAGGCTAGTGGTTCTTAGCCGTTAAGGAACACCGCAACTTCTAATCGAGCCGTTCCCTGAGTTTTCCGTTTGGTGCTGTGCTGAATGTGTCAGTTCTGCCAATCGTTCTACAACATCAATGTGAGTTTATAGCCCCATGTTTTACTGGTTTTACATATATTTTTAGGGTGAGAACATGCTTGTTTACGAATGCATTTACATGGTTGATTACAAATTGGTCTACATACTTATTTGCATAGCTCGCATATGGAAAAATAAATTAATTCATTTTTGGTCTCGAATACATACTGTTACTTGGGAAACGATTACGAATTAGCTTAGAGGCTTGCATGAACAGAATCACTTGTGGAGGGTGAGTGCGAATTGTGATAAAATAATCTAGTCGGGATTGACAATCCCAGTGTTTTTTTTTCGGGTGAAAGCTATCACTGGGCAAACGAACGTTATCGAACATTTCGGAATACGATTAGTCTTGAGTTCTTTCCAGGGCCAACAATTCCATACACATGAATATTATTCAGAAATAATGTCCCGGGTGTTCTTGATTTTTTAATTATGGAGGGGACAACCTATGATGTTACCTATATATTATTCATTAATGCCCAGGTTTACTTGTGAGGGGAACACCTATGAAGGGTACACTTCCTTATTGTGCAATATGAATAAAGTGGCAATACATACAAGTCCCTACGTCGCAAGTTCTCATGAACTTAGAGTAATTGTAGGGGGAGAGAATCATTGGTTTAATACTCACATTGTGGATAATTAACTTGCCTTGAATAAGGTGCAATAAATACTTGAAACATTTTGTGATATATATATATATAAATATCAACATCTTTTGAACAATCTGCGGTTCAACGTACATACGTACATTTTTGTGACTATTTTGGGATTGAAATGGTCATTCATACTTTACAACTATTTGATTTTTAAAAATCATACATACATTTTGAAAGGACATTTAAGAATTTAAATGGTCATACACACTTTACAGAACCTTGGTTCAACATTTATACTTAAACAAACCTATGAACTCACCAACTTTATGTTGACACTTTTAAGCATGTTTTTCTCAGGTGAATTAGATGCTTGGCTTACTTGATGTGCACTAGAGTCTAAAACTGACAAGATTTCATTTATGGATTTCTACTTATATTCAGATGATCAAATCTCGTTGGGTTGTTTTCAAGCTTTTCATTGTGATGCAATTATGGGACAAATGTTATATTAATTTCACGGAAATCAACGAGATTACTTTACAAACGACACATTTAGAGGTCGTTCTCTTGTATCTAGCGCTGTGTATTATGAAGTAACGCCCCCGGACATACTTTCGCTGCGATACATTTTTAGGGGTGTTACAAACATTCTCAAAATCGGTAACAGCAGACACAAAGTCATCCTTAGCCCCCGGGTTATAAGCCACCACCTGAGCCAAAGTCCGCCCGGATCTCCCATGCTCAATTCCAGCTTCCAGGCCTTCCTGAATCCCTTTGATGACAGCTAAAGTAATAACCTTACCCAATGCAGATTGGCACTCGGCGGACTGAGCACATTTCATCACCGCAAGACGGACACCGTGGCTCAAGGGCCACATACGCCCAGCTATGGCAGTAAACATATAAGGATACAGGTCATTATCCATATCACGCCTAACATCTGCTATACGGGAATCCAACTCGGCGGACTTCTGCTCAAAACGGCGGGCCTCAGCATCTTGAAAAGACTTAAAATCCTCTCTTAATTTAGCCTCACCAATGGCCTCCTTCCGCAGGCGCTTAAAATCACCTCCCAGCTTGACAACAAGGTCTTTTTTAACCATCCCCACCGCTCAGCCTCAAGAGCAGACACCTTGAGCACTCACATACTCAGCATTTTGCGACCTAAAGTAGCAACCTCCTGATATTTACCCGCCACTCCCGCTTCCAACTCGTAGACACAGACTCCGCGGAGTGAAACAACCTCTGTAGCAACTCGCTCATCTTTCTCCAACCTAGTCCCAAGAGCAGCAATTTCCGCATCACGCTGCTGAACAACCGCGAACGTATCAGTAAATTTCTTCTGAAATTTCTCCCCTGTCTTAATTTCATGTTCATACCGCAAACGTAACTCAGAAACCATGCAAGTGCGCTGAGCGGAATTAATGTTGAAACCATCTAAAAAAGCAGTAGGGGACAAATTACGAAGCAAAGCCCAATAGCCAGGGGGAGTATATGATCTAACAGGTTACAGCAGAGGGCATGGTTATCAACCCGAGCACCATTAGTAACACTCCATTCTGGAACATAAATGTTGTCAACAGTAGCAGTTTCAACAGTCTGAGAATTATAAAAATCATCAATGGGAGAGGCGGCATTAGGTACGGATGTAGAAGACTCAACATTGTTCCCTAATGCACCTACCCCTCAAGCGGAATCCGCAGCAATATCCTCAACCCTAGGGGCAACGACCTCATCATCAGGCCCAGAACTAGAAGATACAACGATCCCCATGGAGGCATGATGAGTCCAAACACCCCCATCTTGAGAAGAACCAGAACCCTCGGGAATGTCAGGCTCAGGAGTAGGAGTGACAGAAGAAGAGACAAATTCCTCTATAGGAGGCAGAACAAAGCTTGACCCAACACCACGCGGCTCGTTTTGTAACTCAAGCCTCTTTAAGGCGACTGGACCTTTACCGCCAATGGTAGGTACGACTCTAGTGGCCGCAGCCGCATCGTCCCTAAGCCGCTTCACAGGAAGCTCCTCAAAAATAACCCCCATCTTCTTCTTACCAACATGCTCTTTCGCCTTATCCACAATAGTGTGATCCACGATCTGAATAATCTTAGCGGAAGGAGGAACAATCATATTCACACTTTCATTATTAAGGGAAACCTCTCCCTCAGCAAGAGTCCACTCCCCAGTCTTTACCTTGAACGGATCGGCGGACTTTACAAAATCAAGAAGACCCATATCTGTAAAACAGAATATTTGATGAGCACAAGCATATATATATATATATAAGAAGAATAAACACATAAAGAGCCGCAAACCACCACTCCTATCCTCCTGCAAAAGGGTAGGACGAACGAGAACATCGTCAAATGAACGGCTCAATCCGATAAGACACATAAACGTCTCAGGGTACCGCCTAATAATAGTACGATGAAGGTCAAGAAGAGCTAACAAGTCAACATTTACACGATTGTCAGAATAGAGGGGATCCTTCAAAATAGACGCACCCGTGTGCCAAAGGACAGAAATGGGACAAATAGAAGCATCAATCCAAAAGAAATGATCATTTCAGTTCTTTAAAGAATCAAACTTCTTTAACAAACAGCACGGCGTAGGACCACGCCTAGAAAACGACATCCAACCATTGCTAATGGAATTCACGTAAAACTTACGAAAAGTACCGAGCGAGGGACGATAACCAAGCACGCGGCACATAATTTCGAAATGACTCACCTTGGCGGCACAAGGACAGACAACTGAGAAAAATTAATTTGGTAATACTCAAGAACACGAAGAAGAAATCGGGACAAGGGCATACGAAAATTGGCGAATTCCAAAAACCGCGTATAAATACCTATTTTCCCCGCCGGAGCATCCTTGACCGTATCCTCACAACCAGGAAGCTCTGGCCCCAAATCAGCCGAGATGTTATATGTATTACAGAAATGATCCAACTCTCGCTGAGTTCAGGGAACTGACGTAAACGGATCATAAGTGCGTGTAACCAAGAATTGAGGAAAAAAAGAGAGCAGAGAATATACCTACCTGCTAAAAAAAACACTTGGGCCATAATATAAACAAAGATAGGGAGCGACAGCGGAGCAACCAGATGTTATTTTTTACAGAGATGGTAGAAGAAAAAACACAGTGAAAATATATGGTATTTATACCCACTACTAAGAAACTTGCCTTAGAAAACCAAGATGGAGACACGTGTCCACATCTTCCGTTGAACGGCTAAGGAAAAGGGTAATGAAGAGTCTCGACGATTCGTGTGCCTGACAGAACGTCACGTTAGTCAGAAATCACGTGGCCAGAAGCAATCCACGTCACCTAAGGGTACCTACCAAGAAACGTACAAAGGAAGCACAATGAGACATTGACCGCCGAACACTAAGCGGACCCGAGTCTAGAAACATCGTTCGTAAGCGCGTAAGACACACTAGACTGGGGGGGACATGATGACGTATAGTGTCATCCGGGCCGTAAGCCCAAACCATGCAACGAACAGTCAATCCAGGCCCACTAGAAAAGCCCAAGTCCGGCAAGGAACATAAGTTACGCGGCTCCGCAAGGAACACGAGTTCCGCAACTCTGCAAAGAATCCCATAAATCCGCAAGAAATCGCGTACACGATTGCGTATCATTCCACGACAAACAACCACCCGTGACTGAGCCAAAGAAGTAAGGAACATGACATAAGGAGTCGAGAAAGAACGTCAACGTTCCAAATACGGATAACAGACGATGATAACGATTACCTAAGTAACTACGCTACAAAAGGTAATGGCATCATCGACGTTGACCTCACAGCAACCACCCCATTACCCACTGGATAATAGGATGAAGCTTACCCTGTGACCTACATGTCTGATAGCGACACTCACCTATAAAAGAAGTCACTCAAACACTTCTAACGGTATGACTTCCGCTACTATTACACACATACTACTAATAACTCATACTTACTCTCACACCTGAGCTTAATCGCGGGACACCCCTCCCGCGGTAAGACTAACGGTTATTTTTCTTAGCAAGAAGTCTTCTCTGATATTCACTTAGTACAACTATCGTATCAAGTAACAAGCTTTCACCCCACGGTAAGCAAGTTACTCCCCACTAATCAAATCACACTAATTTTGTACTAACAATTGTCGGTATCTGCACTGTGCAATATAAAAAGAAACGTATAATCTATGGCACCAAAATTATTTACTTTCCCTGTAAAACCAAAAAGGAAGTAAAAAGTCAAAACAAATTGGTTCCTTGATTCCCCCTCCTCTTTCCCGCTTAAATACACACTTTTTACTTTTTACCGCCTTTAAATACCCAAAACCCATTTTAAAATTTAAACCAAATCCCAAACACACTTTGAACATCAATCAATGGCTCCAAAGAAACCCTCTTCATCATCATCACCAATCACAATAGGTACAAAACTAATCAATCACCTTATCATCATCATTATTAATTAATTTATTTTATTTGTTTACATGTGTTTGTCAGGGAACTGTCAAGTGGTTGTTGAAGCAAAGAATTACAAAGTTGAATCTAGTGAAACTACCCTTCAAATAGCTCTATCCAAAAATGTCAAAATTGTGGTTTCTGGTATTTTTTTCATTAATAAAAAGGAATCATTTCTTTCGTTTTTTCGTATTTATATTATTGTTAACTTTTTTGGTTTTGGTAGTTGTGGAGGATGTGATCGGAAAAGAACAAAATGACGTTGAACCGGGTGTTAAAGAAAATGGTAATACTAATATTTCATTAACTGGTTTATTTGGTAGTTTTTGATAATGCTAAATTTGATCTTATGGGTTGGCTTTGAGGTTGTTTTGGATTGTGTATTTAAAGCAAGGTTGTAAAAATTGCTAGGCGCTAGCCGGGCGGACGATTACTACCTAGCGATTTTTCGGTTAGGCGCCCCATTAATCAGATTGGATTTTTTATATATAAAATTATAAAATTTTGAAATTATATACATAACATAAACTAAATGCTTCGAAATACTTTAAGGTTCAAAGTTCAAATGGTTCCATTAATTTTCATAAATCAGTCTCCGAATTCAATTATTGTCATTAACATTCAT
>BQNB010107094.1:0-23241 GCA_026074375.1 Tanacetum coccineum | reverse complement strand
TGTCCTATGTTATCATTTATGACTTTATGCCTTTATTATGCTTTGATATGACACCATGATTATGACATTTCGGCCTACTCTCCAGAACGGGTTTGGGTCGTTACAATTATGGTATCAGAGCTCAGGCTCCGACCTGTAGGCTCTAAAACTTGACCTGTGAGGATTGGGTAGACATTGGGTTCCTTATGTCAGATGGTGAACACTCGTACCGATGCTGAACTCGCTGCGGCCGTTCAGGCAGCCGTGGATGCCATGCTCCCACAGATTCGCGAGCAGGTTCACGAAGAATACCGCACTGGTGCTTTGGGTAGTAATCCTCCACCAGTCACTATTCATACTTGGCTTGAGCGCTTCAATAAGCAGAAACCCCATTCGTTCGAGAAGGCAGTAGCCCCTGTTGATGCTGAGAATTGGATCTCCCATATTGAGAAGATCTTCGACGTGATGGATTGTAATGATGTTTTTAAGACCAGATTGGCTGTGTATAAGTTCGAGGGTGACGCGTTGGCTTGGTGGAAGGCCTATAAGCAGGCCAAAGGAGGAGATGCGTGGGTCCTTACCTTGACTTGGGCAGCTTTCAAAGAGCTGTTCTTTCTTCAGTTTTTCCCTCGAGCCGAGCAAGAGCGTTTGAAGAGGGAGTACCATTCCATCCGCCAAAGGGCGAGTGAAAATAGTACTGAGTACATGCAGCGTTTCCTCCGCCTAGCTGGTTTTCTTGGACAGGCTGCTGGTACTGCAGAAGAGCAGGCGAAGAACTTTCGTTGGGGTCTTCATAAGTCAATCCTTGACCATGTCATGTGTATACAGTTTACGGATGTTGCTCAGGTTGCGGATGCTGCACGCAACTTGGAAATCCTTCGTGACAGGGATGACTATGATAGGTCCGAACGTTCAGACAAGAGGTAAACTTTCAGTAATCGAATCTTTGAGACCTTATTCCATGTTTTATCATCCTTATCCTTATATCATGTGCCACCCAATTATTCTTTCAGGCACAAGAGTGGAGACCGTTATCACCCTTACAGTCAGCAGGGTAGTCACAGGAGTCACGGTCAGAGTGATGACCGACAGAAAAATGACCGTCAAGGGTCTGACAGGCAGGGCGGTGGTGGTAACTACCGTAACAACAATAACAACAACCACTCTCGTAACAACAACAGGTCAAATCTTAATCGTTATCGTCCTTAGCTGTTATAGGATATGAATCTAACATCACGTCATGGTAACAGGAATTCTGGTGCTGGACGCGACCAAAGGAACAGAGGCCAGCAATCCCACCGATCTACCAACTCGGGTTCCCAGCAGTCCAGGGTACCCTCTGAGGGTTATACTCACCCTGTTTGCAACACATGTGGACGTAGACACCCAGGAGAGTGTCGTCGTGCTGCTGGTACTTGCTTCAAATGTGGCCAGGCTGGTCATCTTCAGCGGGACTGCAAGAAGAACACTGACTACAAGAAGAACATTGGTGCTAGTTCGTCTGGTCATGCTGACGAAGAACCAACGCATCATGCCGTGTCTTTCTCTTACTCAGGATCAGCCGCCAATACTTCAGGAACCAATCACAGGTGCATTATTTATATTCGGACGTGCATTGTTTGTTTTTATTTGATACGGTTGCGACACATTCTGTTGGATAACTACCAAGTATGCCTCATGTTTTTCTATGACACCTTAATAAAACTTGATCGTGTATTATGTATATCCACGCCCATGGAAAGACTTCGCACTGTATACCATGTATAAATAGATCATCCTCTACTGTTTGATGACAAGATTCATCAGTAATGCACTTCCTGGATATGTGTGAAATTTGACATAATTTCTGGGTATAGACTGTTATCATCACACCGTGCAACGATTGACCATTCATTGCCCCTTCGAAGTATAAATTCGTGATAATCATGGCTCCTGAATTTAATTATCATGGTTCCCTTATCGGAAAATCTATGAAGATCATTCCTATTTAAAAGCACGTACCTTAACAAACGCCTGGCTGTGAAATTTTATCTGCTACCATTCATGACACGGACTTCTTACGTTCTTCTATTCCATGATCAGCTATTGAGTTCTGAATTTCAGGACGTAGATAATCCGCAAGAACTCCCAGAATACCTCCTAAATCGAGAAGTTGAGTTTAACATTGTCGCCAATATCCTCGGGAGCTGTAGGCCAATCACCAAAGCTCCTAATCGCATGGCACCGATTGAGTTAAAAGAGTTGAAATATCAGTTTACAGGAGTTGTTGGAGCGAGGTTTTATTCGCCCGGTGTATTCGCCATGGTTTGCACCGGTCTGTTTGTCAAGAAGAAGGACGTAGCATTGAGATTATATTGACTACCATGAATTGAACAAGATCACCTTTTCGAAATCGTTATCCCCATCTATGTATCATGATTTATTTGATCAGCTTTAGGCGCTAAACATTTTTCCAAGATTGATTTATGATCTGGTTACCAACATTAGCGAGGAAAGAGAGACATTTCCAAGACTGCTTTTCGCACAAACGTTATGGTCCATTAAAAATCTTGGTTAAGCCTTTAGGTCTCATGAATGCTCCAGCTTTATTTATGGACTGATGACCCGAGTTTTCAATTATCTGTGACAAGTTCGTCATCGTGTTCATTGATGATATTCTGGGTCTTCACTAAGGTCCTAAAGAGGAACACTAGGAGCACTCTGCACTGTTCAACAGATTTTAACGATAGTGAGGAAAAATATATGCCAAGTTTTTTCCAAAGTGCGAAATTTGGGTTGAGATATGGTGGCAAAAAAAATAAAATAAATTTTTTCTGGTCCCAAGTTTTCGAGCAGAGGAATTCTATTGATCCGGCAAGGATGAGGCTATCACCAAACGGCCAAGACCGACGTCTATGACCGAAGTACGGATTTTCTTGGATTAGCAGGTTATATTACCGCAGAAACGAAGAGGGTTTCTCACGCTAAGCCTTACCCATAACCAAGCTTATGCGAAAAGTGTTAGAATTTGTATGGAATGAAGAGCGAAAAGAGCTTTGAAGAGCTTAAGCAACGTTTGGTTTCCTCGCCTATTCTTACTCTTCCATCTGGTTTAGGTGGATTTCAGATTTATAGTGATGCTTCTAAGAATGGTCTTAGGTGTGTACTCATGCAGCATGGGAAAAGTTGGATTGCAATATGCCTCACAGACAACTAAAGCCCTATGATGTTGGAACTATCTACTCAGATCTGGATTATAGCAGCCGTTGACTGTAGATCTCTTAAAATTTGGAGACACTATCTTTATGGCGAATCATGTGATATTTTTACCGATCATAAGAGTCTTAAATATATTTTCACTCAGCGAGAATTGAATATGAGACAGAGGCGTTGGTTGGAGTAAATAACGAAAATAAAAACAACCAACCAAACAGTACCGATCCGGAAAAGCAAATTGATGGAGTCTTAAGCTATTTGAGGTAGGAAGTCGGAGTAAGATATCTTGAATCAATGTTGAAGAAGAGATTATTCTTGACCATGAGCGTTTGGTGATATCGAGTAAAGTATTCGAGGACATAAGGGTTTACTAGGGCAGGATCATGAGGGTTGAGCCAAACTAAATTCACCGATTAAAGGCATCTTAGAAGTGAAGACGGAGAAATCTGGGTCAATTAATCAGAAAATTGATCAGCAGACCGAGTTTCGCGTTGATGACGATGGCAATTATATGCAGTGTTACTAAGATATATGCTACCAAGGATCTTTTGTGTTACACTTCGGGAATCCTTGATACTGAGCTCATAGTTCTCCATTTTTGATTCATCCAGTCGACTAATATGTAATCACTATCTCAAGCAACACTTTTTGGTGGAGTGGTATGAAGCGCAAATAATGTGGCTTAAGTTTGTGTCAAAGTGTTTAAACAATGAAACAGCAGTTTAAGATTGAACACCAAAGTCAAGTGGCTATTACAAACCGTTAGAGATTCCTGTTTGGAAGTGGGATATATACCAGGATTTTGTTAACGGATACAAAGGACTCAGAGGAAGCACGATGCTATCTGAGGGTGTTGTAGTAGATTACTAAATCGGCAATTTTCTTACATTTACGTAAGAGTTCCAAGTGATAAATTAGCAGAAATGTGTACAACTAGATATTGTTAGATTACACGTAACCAAAAGATCGTGTCTATATAGAGATTACACGTTCACATATTATTAGGGAATGGTTTACAAATGATTGGTAACCAAATCAAGTTTAGTACAGCTTTTTCATCCTGAGACCGACGACATCGGAGCGTACTTTCAAACATTAGAGGATATGTTACTTCATGTGCGTTAAATGGCAGGAAATTGATGACTATATATGTCTAGTGGAGTTTTGCCTACAATAACAGTTGGCATGCGAGCATTAAATGCGCTTCCTTTCCGAGATGTTGTATGGTAAGAAATGTCCGTGCCTCTATTTCGTTGGATCAGGTCGGTGAACGTATTCCTTGAAGGTCCGGAGAAGGGATTGAGTGTGAACTAATGAAAAGGTCGTCGTCGCTAGGAAAAGTTAAGGAAGCTCAGACTCGTCAGAAGAGTTACGCCGACAGACATCGCAGAGCGTTAGAGTTCCAGCCGGGTGAACATGTTTTCTTGAAAGTATCACCTACACGTGGAGTCAGGCGTTTTGGTATCAAGGGCAAGCTTAGTCCTCGTTTCATAGGACCGTTTGAGATTCTTGATCGCGTTGGTGAGTGTTTCCTAACGTTGGTCGTTACCTCCTCAGCTATCTCATGTTCACAATGGTTTCATTTATCATTACTTCAGAGGTTAAAAAGTAACATCCTCTTCACGTTGTCTCTTAAACCATTCGATCAGACCTTGAGGATTTCATACACTGAAGAAAGCCTGAGTCTAATTCAGAACCGACAGGACAGAGTCCTGAGGAACAAGATGATCCCCTTTTGTCAAAATTCTTTGGAGGAATCATCCCGAGCGTTAATCCACTTGGGAGACCGATGATTCTATACGTACTTCTTATCCTCATATTTCTCCAATGGTACTGGTATGTTCTTTTCAGTCGTAATCATGTTTTCTAATTCGAGGACGAATTTATCTTTTAGGGTGGCAAGATTGTAAAAACCTAAAATCTCAACAAGTTAAAATTACTCAAATACCCCTAATGCAAGAAAAAATTCTCATTAAAAGCTTATATAAAATTCATTATAATGTTAGAAATTTATGAAAATCCAATATAGGCAATTATGAAAATATATGTAAGAATGAAAATACTTTATGTAACAATGAAATTAATTGAAAAAAAAAAAAAAAAACAAAAAACAAAAAAATAAAATTATAATACATATGTATATATGCAAATTATGTATAATAGAAAATTATACATTAGTAATAATTATACAATACTTAAAGATAAATATATAATAAGTTATGGAAATGGTAAAAATCTGAGTTTAAAACCTATTTTTAAAAGTCCATGGACTCGGCAAAATAACATTATCATCATCCTTATTTTCATTTTACATTGTAATTCTTCAAAAAGTAAACCGAAACCATAACTAAATTAAGAGTGGCGGCACAAAGAATTTTTCCAGACTTTGTGCGATTTTATTCTAAGAACATTTGAAGGCTAAAAGGAGTTAGGGAAAAATAGTGGGAAGCTTGGGGAGTGCTTGATTCGATTTTTGTTAATTAGCTTTGGGTACGAAAAACACAACTGTGTTCATAAATTCATAAAAATCCCTAAAATCAACCAGGTATTTTTATAACTCATTTCATCATAAAAATTCGATATATGCATAAGAAAAATTTTCATTCATTTTATTTGATTTTATAAATTCAAATCAATTCAAAATCCCTAAATTAAGAATAAAATTAAATCGTAATATAAAATAATTGTAAAATTTATTTTATATTTTTATGGGGTTGTTCATATCTCATATAACTCAGAAAAATTGTTGGAATAAATTATAAATGATTCGAATGATTTTTGGAGATTTCTTTGTATTTACCGAATTCGAAAATAAGGGAAAAAGGGAAAGAAATGGTTAAAATGAATTAGGGTTAGGGTTTTGTTATTTTTTCCAGGTGTAATTAATGCCAATGATTGGTAAATAATTGTGTTTGTGATTGGGGAAAATTTGATTAGGGTTTTGTGGATTTAAATGTTAGCCGATTATGGTATAAAAGGTATAAGGACTTGTTTTGTAATTTCTGAAACTTTGGGGTCTGATTTAAGCATGTTATTATATTTGTTATGATCTGAGAAAAATAAGTTGGGGGGTAGAAAATGTCATTTTGATATTACTTAATTAAACCCTTACATTATATAGAAACTTACTATTTATAGAAACCTGCTATTTATAGAAACCTGCTATTTATAGAAACCTGCTATATATAGAAACCTGCTATTTTTAGAAAGTCTATTTTTGGGAAGTTAATTATGGAAACTTATTAAATCAGGAAGTTATCAATTATGGAAAGTTAATTAAGGAAAGTCTATTTTTGGAAACTTACTATAATTAGAAGCTGCTATTTTTGGAAAGTACCCAATATAACAAGAATACTAATCTGAAACATACTAATCATGGAATATGTTAATCATGGAATGTACTAATCAAGGAATCATGCTAATTATAGAAAGTTACTAAAAATAGAAAGTTACTAAAAATAAAAAGTTACTAAAAAATAGAAAGTTACAAAAAAAGGAAAGTAACCTTAATCATGAACAAATAACTTATATATGTCCTTCAACATGTAGATCACATTAAGCAGGAGTAGCTTCCATCTTCTTATCCATCTCTTTCCGTTACTGCTGGACATAAGGTACGGATATTCCGTCCGGTCATAAGACATTCTTCTTTTCATGATTCATCCCCAGAAATGCTATGCTTCTCCATTTTTATGTCTTTGCCATGAGCCCTTTAACATTTTTGATTTCAAGACGTATTCTATTGTCCCAAGCTTTTATACGCATGACAAATGATTTAAATGAATATACCAACTAGTAAGGGAAGGTAAATGACCCGAGACAAATAGGAACCTGTGTAAGAATCTTTCGCGTTGAGAGTGATTTCACGCGGCGTCCCTTTCATGTTACCACGTTATATTTCATGTTTGGCCATTATTATTCAGGGGCGTATGGGTGCATCCTAGTTTACATGTTTACACGTTCATGGTGATTGGTTGGTGTGTGCTCTACATCCCATCACATTGGAGCTGATCCCTCCACCCATATTATTATAAGAGGTCACCCCTCTATTACATGTTGAGGCAGCCCCTCTATTATATGCATGTATTCACGACATTATTATTATGACATGTATGATTATATGAGCTCGTGGGCATTCCTTATTATTTATGTTATACTAAGCCAGATATCTCGATGACATCTTTTGACTTCACGTTACATGCTTTACGTTTTTTTTATTTCCTATACTTCATACGCATTCCCAGGGTTTCCTCATGACACTCATGATCTTTCCGCTGCTTTATACTTATTATCCAGGGATTCATACTTATTGCTTACATTGTTATTATATCCGTTCACTGAGCGTTATGCTCAGCCGTATTTTCTTTCTCTTTCTTATACCGCAGGTTATCAAGAGAGAGATGGGCAATGAAGAGAGTGTGTGCTTAGGAAGTGACCATATTATAGCTTCCTTTCTTTATATCGCAGACATTTATGATGTGCTAGACTATTCTTGGACACATGTTACGTCTTTATACTTCTTTACGTTTTATTCATGATGATCTCCTAATTGGAGCGATTGTTAGATTCCGGCTTTCCACCTTGTCCTATGTTATCATTTATGACTTTATGCCTTTATTATGCTTTGATATGACACCATGATTATGACGTTTCGGCCTCCTTTCCGGAGTGGGTCGTTACATAAACATTAAAAGAAAATTTTCTAAAAAAGAATTACATTTTTTTGACTTTTAAATAATTTTTTATGAATTAAATACACTTTTAATGAAATTAAATGATTAAAAATACTAAATTAATTCCTAAAAATCTAAAAAATTCAAGGAAAGTAGATTAAACAATATAGAAATGCATGAAAATAATGGTGTTCAACGCATATAGCCATAAGTCATCCTAATACGCAAAAAGGGCTTATAAGGCAAAACTAGCTAAAAAGGGTTAAATACCAAACTCTGCACCAAATAGACAGATTGCCCTGCTGGTGCAGATGGTTTCCCTTGATGAACACTTAGCTACTTTTCAAGGTTATTAGTCAAGGGGGATTGAGATTCTTAGTTTTCTCAAGTGTTTACTTCATAACATTGTGTGAGGACATGGCAATATCTTAGTATGGGGGATTTTGGTATGTGCTTAATTACACATAACCAATCCAATAAAAATGGACTAATAATAAAAACATACCAAAAATACATTGTATTTGTATGTTTTGCATTTGTATTGTGCAGGAAACGGATATTTAAGAAAAGGACAAAAACAAAGCTTAAAACGACAAAACCAAGCACGAGAATGAAAAGAGCGTGAAAAGAAGTGAAAGTCAAAGCCAAAGTCAACCCCGACAGAGTCAAAGCAGTCAAAGTCAAAATACAACTTCAAGGACTGAAGTTGTCAAGTCATCAAACTTGAATCACAAGGACTTAAAGTGCAAAAATGGTATTTATAACTTCAAGTGCCAAATCTACCAAACCTTAAAGTTATAGATCACAAGGACTCATTTTGCAATAACTCTTATATGGTTGAGGGACTGTTTCTGCCAAGTCACAAAGTTATATGTCACAAAGGACTCACGGTGTAAAAGCACATATAACTTTGAGGGGCTGTTTTTGCCAACCCCTAAATTACTTTACACCACAAGGACTAAGGGTGCAACATCACATATATCTTTGAGGGGCCAATATTGCCATCACTCCAAACCTTTACCCTGTTACCCAAAAACCAATTTTCCCACCATAAAACCCAAGAACAGGGTCACATGTTGTATCCCCCCCCCCGCTTTTACCGTACAACACCAAAACCTCAATGGGTAAAACCCTCACCCCCTCTCCACTAAAACCCTAGTCACAAGATGCCTTGCCATGTTGGCAATCCCACTCTTTCCAAGCTAATCCAACGTCGGGTATGAGATCAAGAAAGCACAAGTGATATCAATGGCCAAGATTGAAGCTTCAAGCCTCTCACTAAACAAGCCATACACCAGTTTGTTCTCACAAAAGTAGCACAAAAGGAGAAGACCCGAGACTTGAAGTTCTAGTATAAATAGGACCCTTTGGAAGGCATTAAAAGAGTTTTTTTTATCAATTTTCTTTGCAGCTTATTTTAGTTTACTTGTAGCTTTTTGTCTTTTAAAATTCAAGCATTGTACCCTATTTTCTAAAGTTAATGAAATTTGAGCTTTTTTTTAGATTTAAAATTCTAATCTATATACCTTATCTAATTTGTTTGATTAAAGGATTTCATAAGCTCCTTTAAGTCTTTAAACTACTATAATGTTTTTGCTTATATCCTTTAAGTTTTCTCATAACTTAAAAGGGTTTAAGCCTTCTTCTAAAAAATCACTTTAAAAACTAAAAAATAAGCCACTGGAAGATAAGCTAAAAATAGATGGGCTTATGGGCTTATTTACTCGCTTATTTATAAGCTAGAGCTTGTAGACTTAAGCTTTCTAAAGCTTATTTGATCCTTGTTAAGCTAGGATCAAGGTTAGACTTTATTTCACCCTTTTTATTGCTTATTACTTATCATCTCATTATCTGCTTATCTCTGTGCTTATTTTTAATCATGATTGCTTATTTGATCTTTAAATGACTTAAGCTTGCACTGTTTTTGCTTATTTGTGCTTTTTATAGCATAAAATAGCCTTTTTGCAAGTTAAAGGGGTGTTTGGCATAAGCCCAAAATGGGTCAAAATGGGTGTTTCATTGGGTTAGGTCACCAAGTCAGTTTTGATTAGCAAAAGTAAGAGTGTTTAACTGTTTTCAAAAGGTTGTAATTGTTTAAATTTCATTTTAAAGGTTATTATAACCATGTTTTGAACCTGTAGAATTCTAGTTGCTTATAACAGTTTAATTAGCTTGATTTCCATTAAGTGCTTGTGTGTATCTTTTTCATGTTTAATTCATGTTTAAATGCAGTAGCATGGAAGTGGTTAATGTAGCATTGTACATTTTGTTCATGTTCTAATCTGTCACATTAAACCTTAAGTCTTAAAAAGCTTAATGTTTAGTCTGAAAATTTTGATAAGTTAAAAGTTAAATTAAGGACTGAAATTTCTTGTATAAGTTCTTTATAATCCATATTTCAAATTTTTGAACTTATTTTGCATCTCACTTTTCTTTTACCTAGCTTAATTTAATCCTGCAATTGTCATTTTTTTATAAAGGAAACCACCAGCAGACTCTGAGTGAAAATAGCAGTCTTTACAAGCCAATTTCTTGGCTTATAATTGTCTCAAACCCAAAAGAGATTGTTTGATTTAAAAAGCCCTTAGAGCCGAGCTTATAAGCCCTTATAAGCCACATCCCAGATAAGAATCCTTTCTAGTGCTATTTTTAAGCCCCCGAAATAGCTCATCAAAGGTTGTTTTGGCTAAATAAGTTACCCAGTGCAAACTGCACTTTTCTCAGCACGAGTTCTCACCATTTACCTACAACGGTAATCTCTTAGAGAACGATCAACTCCCCGGTCATGCCACTATGCTACAACGGTAATCTGCCTAAGAGCGTTGTAAAACTTTGATGTTACAACCCGCCGAAATGTGCAAATGTAGAACAGCAAAGACAATTTATAAAATTAACTCTAAAAGTAACATGCTAAATTATAAGATATAAATGATTAAATTAATGCAAACGATATGTTAATATAATAAGGGTAGATGGAATCTATCACAAAATATGTCAAAAAAAAAATTGGCAATAAAAAGTAAAACAATAAAAGTTAAGATGACGAAAATCATGGCAAAATATGTCAACAAAAAATAATCGACAATGGGAAATAAAAAAATAAAACTAAGATGACGAATTGTGATACGACAGAGTGATTTGATGGAGTGTGCCATGCGCACGCACTTGTAGATACTAGGATATGGTCTTCGATGTCGGTTGATGTATTTCTAGAAATAAGTACTCTAAAGTTCCCGCACCTTATATTTTATATTTAGTGTCCAGCCCCTGGTAGTTGTAAAAGGGATTTTATAAAAAATTTAAGAAGTAAAATTTTTAAAAAAATGAGTATTAATTTAAAAAAACGGGCATATAGCCGTTTGCCAACATATACATTTTCAAAAAATTAATACTCCCTCCATCCCATAATTATTGTCCCCCGACAAAAAAACACACAGTTTAATAAAAGTGCATTTATTACTGTTTTTTTTCTCTTACTTTTTGACAGAATGACAGTTTTACCCTTAGCTAATTAATTAAAGTCTTCTTTAAAGTTCGTAATAATAATTTCAAACAAGGGTAATATAGTAAACTTGAACAAACTTCCTTATCTATTTTTAGTAGTGGACAATTAAATTGGGACGTCCCAAAAAGGAAACATGGACAATAAAAATGGGACGAAGGGAGTAATAATTAAAAAAAAAACAAATTCTTTGACGCTGGCTGGTCATCACGGCGCAAAGGCCTATGGCACCAGCCGTGGTGTCCTTGGCGCGAGAAAAATGTGAGTTGTTGTGATGGCGTCTGGCTAACAGCCAAAGGTACCTCCCGCTCTTATTTTAAAACTTATGAATTAGTATAAATTTAGTGTTACATGATAGACTTATGTAAACTTGACAAAATTAATAATTTTAGGAAACACAAGTTTATAAGCTAGAAATTAAACTTAAACAAACATTTTAATTAATATTTCTATACTTTATGTGATAAGACGATCTTAATTTTATAGTTTTTTACACATTTCAAATTTATTTACTAATTGAAAGTTTTACCTTTTTTCAATCAAGGATTTTAGGTAAATATTAATAAATCATTCCCATATGAACTAAAGTCGTTGTATACAATGGTTTATTAAGTCAGTTTTAGCAATTCTATTTTTAAAACACAAGAATAAGATAAGTTTACGAAAGATGGTCTAGAAACACATAAGCTCGTAACGTAAGCCATAAAATAAGCTCAAACAAGCATGCTCTATAGTCTATACTATTGTATAATATTGAATTTGAAAAAACAACAGAAATGTTGGGTGTGAATTTAAAATATTTTGTAAGAGAGGAATTGTCGAATTATAAGCAATGGAAATAAAAAATGCTGGAAATGTGAAAAGATTCCGATCCGCTCATCCGCATAGACACGCGTTTACCAAAGGAATAATGGCTAAAGCCAAAAAAAGCTAGCATAAGACACGCGTTTACAAAAGAATAATAGCTAAAGCCACAAGAGCAATGTTACATCCATTTTTAACTCACATAAAAACTTTTGCATACACATGTGACATGTTAGTTCTACCAATCACTATCTATCATATTTTTACTTTTTTTTTCACTACCACTATTTATTTGAATCGGGAATCGGGCTCGATAGTTAATCTAATATTGTATATGTTTTGGGTTTAATCCCAAGCAAAACCCGAGCCCGGGTCCTAGTTAAATATCCCACGCGTCGTAGGGATATATATATATTTAGATATTTTCTTTTCAGAAAATATCTCATATATATATAGATATTTTCTTTTAGAAAATATCTAGTTTTCATTTTTTCTAATCTATCTTTCTCTTTTCTCTCTCAACTCTCCTCTCTCTCTCTCTTTTCGATTCTCTCTCTTTTCTTATTTTCTAGTTCTTGATTCGTGTTATGTTAATATATAGATATTTTCATATGAAAATATCTAAGAAATCACAAATATCTAAATCTATTTTTCTATCTTTTTTTCTCTCATCTCTCTCTCCTTTCGATCCTCTCTCTCTCTCTAGTTTCTAGTTCCGATTCGTGTTGTGATTTTATGTTATGAAGTGTTAAATCGAAACCTACAATTGGTATCAATCGCCTCGGGTGGATTTCGTGGTATTTTTTTGTTGTTGTGAGCATATTCGATTCGACAGTTGGGTTGTTTTATCATTCGGCACCAATTTTTTTTCGTGGCTCAGTTTGGTGTTGGAAACGCCTTGTAAGAGCTCATAGTCTCTAGGCTTCATTGGGTTATTTTTGGTGCTACTCGGGTGAAAAAAAAAGAGAAGAACAAAACGTGTGGAAAACGTAAGAAAAAACCGAGTGGAAAAACGTTGGCACCGAACGAGCAGAAACTCGTATCAACCGAACGAGTGGAAAACGTGTAGACTCGAACGAGCGGACTCGAACGAGCGGACTCGAACGAGCGGACTCGAACGAGCGGAACCGAACGAGCGGAACCGAACGAGCGGAATCGAACGAGTGGAATCGAACGAGCAAATTTTTTTTGGACCGAACGAAATTTTTTTAGAAAACTTGTGTGACGAAAAGGGTTTCAGTAAAACAGCCATAACTTTTGATCCGTAAGTCCGTTTTAGGCCCGTGACCTCTCAAATCGAAGAGAAAAATGTGACGGATCACGCTGTATACACCCTTTTGCTAGTTAAGGATTTTTCGAGGCCCAAAAAGCTTGTTTACCATGATTTATTGACATTTTTCAGTTCTTTGGAATTTGTGTTAGACTAGTTTTTATTCTAGCTCATGGCCCATCTGTATTTTTAGGCCCGTTTCAGTTTGGTGAGCCTATTTAAACAAACAGCTTTAACCCTAGCCAGAAAATTATCTGTTTTTAGACAATTAAATCATTGGCCGCTGATTCCGAATCAAATCATTCACGGTTTTCTATTGATTTTGTAAAATCCCGTTAATTCATTTATCGGTTTTAATCATAGACGTGTAAAATCCCGTGAACGTGAATTGCTTACACAACCACAACTTCAATCACATCATATCCACTTAAGATCCAACAAAATCTTTCACACTTCATATTTCATAACTATTCATTCATCATGTCTACTCCAGTTAACACATCCTCCACAGATAGCCAAATGCATAACAATATAATGGCAGCTGGTTCAAAAGATCGTCCACCGATGCTTGGACCAGGAAGATATTCTCAGTGGCATTCGCGTTTTCTACGATACCTTGACACTAAATCGAATGGTGAATATCTGAGGAAGTGCATCTTTGAAGGTCCATATTTGCCTACAAACGTACTCATTGCAGCAGTTGAAGCAGCAGAGAACATTCTACCAGTAGCTGCACATGAAAAGTAGAGCACAATACAAAACATGACAGCAAAAACAAACTTTACTTTTCAAGTCTGAAAAGGAAGCTATTTCCTTGATTTTGACTGGTATTGGGGGATGAAATTTACTCAACGTGATCATGCAACCACATCTAAGGAGTATGTGGTCCGCCATGAAAGGCTAACAACAAGGGAATCGTTGAAACGTAACAGATGTAAAGACCAATCTATTTTGGAATTTGGAAGTTTTACTCACGAGATGGAGACTCCATTGGATACTTATACTCCCGGTTTATTATACACAGATGAATGAGTTGATAAGGAACAACTTGCAAGTTCACCAATGGGCAAGTGAATGTTCAATTATCTTCAAACAACTTTCAACAAATGGTCAAGATTTGTGACGGTTGTCAAGCAGAGGACAGGAAATAGATCACGGAACTCAAATCACAATCAGTTTGACGTTCAGAAGCCATTTCAAAACGAAGTTAATGATATTCGTTCTGAGAGAATTAGCAGAAGTGCAATATCCATTATACACTTCTTGCGGCTGCTCAAATCCATATTCAGATAACTACTATTCAGGCACCAATCCCAAAGATCAAATGCACCATCATACAATCAAACTTCTTCCACACGAACAAGTGCGTCGACCAGACACAAGAAAATAAAAAGGCAAAGAGATCCGCCAACCAGTTACTCCACAATCTGAGTCCGTTACTGAGAAGACATGATACCAGAACAAGTCTCGGAGGATAATAGGAATAATGCAAAAGAACTTGGCACTCCTTGCTAAGTACTTCAAGAAGCTGTACAAACCTACCAACAACAACCTTCGAACTTTCTTCAAACTCCAGGATAAGACTGAGAATACCACACAAGGTATATCAAAGACAATCAGTCAGGACAGTTTGGGAATCAAAGGACGATGACAGTTGCTGGGGCTAGGGAAACAATAGGCTGTCCGGTAGTGCAACAAAATGGGATACAGTGCTTTAACTGCAAGGGATTTGGACACTATGCCAAGGGAGTGCAGGAAACCAAAGCGGGTTAAAGACTACGCGTATCACAAGGAGAAGATGATGATGTGCAAACAAGACTTAACAAGGTGTTCCACTTCAACTGAGCAAGCCTGATTGGCTATAAGACATAGATTAAGAGAAATGAGTGAAAACAAGAATTGGAAGCACATTACAGCTACATGGCAAAGATTCAGGAGGTCTCACCTGCGGACCATCAAGATGCAACGATACGCCATAGGAACAGGAACAAATACCATTGATGGAAAAATGATGTGTTTGCCAATTTGATACGACATTCTGAGCACCTGAATCCATTAACGTACACATATGTTTTGGAGAATGATGATAGCTAATGGTCATTCCTGATCATCAAATATATGATACTAAAGATAATCAGGTTGATCAAAATGCGGCTGAATGTGTGATGAGCGAGTGCTGTGCTTGCCTAATTTAATTGCTAATTTGACATCTTTGATACAGAGGAAAACAAAACGTTTTAAAGCAAATAAGAAAGCGAACGCATCATTAACTTCAAGAACTGAAGGAGTGCAAAACGAACCATGATGAGTCTAGTAGGTGCTTCTGGGGGAGGCTTACTAGCAGTCGGGATAGTTCTCTTATTGCACTTCAATACCAAACAGACTGATGCTTTAGAAATACACACACTTAATGACCTAACGACGTGATTATAAAATACTTCAAAACAAGTTAAATGAAACACTAAGACTATTAGCTCTTAAAAGAAATTGACATAAAAGAGAGTTAAAAACTAAAACCTATGAAAATTCAGTTGTCAATCATAAACACGATGAGACTAGAAAAAAGAGTCTGTTAACAAGTTCACAATTTTGAAGTCAACTCAAGAGAAAAGTAAGGTATTTCGTATTTAAAGGTTAAGGAAGGAAAAGACATTGACACACGATGATATGAAATGGACAACCAATAAAGTTTTAAATGAAAATCTTTAATAAACGCAATCAATCAATTCAGACCATTCACATTTAGCACCCAAACATGCGCAACGTAATCCATGGTAGATGTCAACCTTTGCTAATAACACACCAAAGTACCTCAAAGAAAAGCTCAATCTGATAAGCCTCATTTGTATGAGAACCCATAAGAATACTTCAGATCCTGCAAACAGATTTAGCCACGATGGTGAAGATACGGTGACTCTTTGAAAAAGAGAGTAGATCAAAAATTGGATAAAGACAAAGTAAACCATATAAATTAACACATATCAAAACAGTCTGTTATGAACTTTCACACCACCATGCCAAAAGCCTATCTTGATCAGTTGAACAGCGCTAAAGAAGATAGGACGAGCAATGTGGAGAAAAACGTTTGTTAGGACAAAGCCAAACATTGCTAAAAACGTTGGATTTCTACCCATGTCTAAATCCATTAGTAAAAGTAGACTACTTTATAACGAAATGACAAACAACTTCAATCATTTTAGAACAATTTGTCAACAAACTTGGTCTAATCATACTAGTAGTGCATTTCCTAACCCAACTGCTAAGACTATGGAAGTTTTGATCAAAACCTTATTAATGCCTCTTTCAAACAAAACTATACTGGACAGTCATTGTTTTGTTCATGAACTAAAAAGAGAAATGAATGACGATTTGGAGTACGTAATTCCTTGAAAGGAAGCTGACATGGAACAGGAATCAGAAAAGGCTGATTTTTCAAACATATATGATCTACTTCTCGAAGAGTGTGTGTCTAAAGATGTTACATGTTCATATTTGCATTCTATGTCTCATTTAAATGCTAATACTGAATTACAATGCATGTATCTTCATAAAGTCAAAGAATGTGAATGTCTTGCACTAAAGCTTTCGAAACGAACTGAATCTGTTAACAAAGAAGTTCATAATAATTTGTTAAAAAGTTTTTCTAAACTTGAAAAACACTCGATTTCTCTTGAACTTTCTTTACAACATTGTAAAGAACAAGAGAAAAAACCACCAGTTTGCAAAGAAAATGCTTCCAATGTATTTCGAAAAGAACGTGAACAATATCATGAAATACAAGATTTGAAAGCTCAAATGCAAGACAAGAACATGGTGATAAATGAGTTAAAGAAACTCATTCTGGTAACAAAAGGAAAGTCTGTGGAAACTCAGTTTGATAAACCATATGTTGTTTCCACAACCAATTCTCAACGGATTCCAAAACCATCGTTATTAGGAAAACCGATTAAGCCTTTTTCAAATTCTCCTGAATGAGAATTTTTCAAACAAACAGTCGTTAATAAAACTAATGCGTCGGATGGTTTATTTAAACCAGTACTCAACAGAGTTTGCCTCAGAATAGAAACCAAGCGATTCGAAACACAAATGTGCTAAAACCAGGAATGTTTAGAATTGCCTCCACCACAACACAAACTAGAACACCACAGTTGCCTCATGCTCAAGTATTACTAATCCTCACATGTCTAATCTTCAGGAAAATTCACACTACTAGTTTTAGCAGACCACACTTAAGTGCTAACGAAGTTAAATATAAGTGTCGTGCCAAACAATAGTCAGGTAAGTGAATTTACAAGAAGGAGGTAAGAAGACCATCATAGGACTACTAGTATTTCTAAGAAAACAAAGTCTGTAACTGCGTGTAATGACAGTTCAAACTCCAGAACTTCGAATGCAAATGCTGTTTGTGCTGAATGTAGAACATGTGTGTTTAATTCTAAAACATAGATGCATGAGTTTACACGATCTTGAAGACGTGAATGCTAGAACTAAGAATCCTATATGTATGCCACTATTAGTGCTAGTAAACCCAAGAGAAAAGCGAACAAATCTGTTGCAACACCCCATAAGAAAACAGTTGCATCAGATACCACTATTCAGAAATCCAAGAGTTACTATAAGAAGTTGTATGAGAATACAAATCCGGAATGGAGATGGTGGATAGCTAAGCGATGTCCATCAGCTTATACATGGACACAAAAGCCACTTAGGACCAAAAAGATATGGATGCCTAAGGTTAGGAAAGATGATGAATCAACAAGTATTAGTCCCACTATAGACATTGTCTCTAGGATAACTAATGTCTTGAAGATATTAAATTCCTTAGGATCCAATTAGTCCAATGTTCCATCGTCCTCTAATTCTCATGCAGATTCTACAACTCATCCTATTCATTGTTGACTCTGGATGCACAAAAATGACGTTTGAACAACGCAGTTCAAGCCTCGGTCGTCAATGTCAAATGGTGTCTGCTGAAAATAACACTTCAGGCCCCGTTCCTCAATGTTCAAAATGACGTTTGATCGCATTAGATCAAGCCTCGGTCTTCATGATAATGATGTCTGATCACATCAGTTCAGGCCTCGTTCTTCATCAAATGACTCTGAATCAAAAAAAAATAACCGTTCCAAACTCGAAATCAAGACCACAGCATTGAACAGTCAAGTTCAAAAGCTGGTTCCAAAATTTGTTCCCTTAAGCAAACAAAGACAGCTACCTCAAGACAAGAGTTGGAATTACGATTCCTCCTCCACATAGCAATGCTGAGGACAATCAGTAAATATATACAAATACAAAATCCTAAAAAATAGAAAAATTTCCAAAAAAAATCTCTTTCGACATTTCTCTTGAATCGATAACATTACGTTCTTAGAAATGTTCCGATTAACATGACAACGGTGTGTAAATTAAGGTTCGAGGAGATATCAAATAGTTTTTTCAAAACATGTCATATCTAATTTCTAGATGGCTTATTTGCAATTACAGTACATAAACCCGGACTTCAAATAAAGGAATGTTTTATAACTTATCTCCCAACGAGGGAAAAGTTAAACGGATCATTCTCGGATCTTGAGTCTGTTCTTACAAGACATTCAATATCTAAGCTCAAGCAAAAGTAAAGTGTACCTTTCAGTGCGCTTGACCCTTAAACCGTTAGAAAGAAGTCCTCTAACATTGGTTTATCAAAAAGTTGAACAACATTTAAAAACAACGATATTTTTCAAGAATTTCTCGATGACAAAATCATAATCTTTCAAAATTATGTTGTTCAACACTACAACCCTCACATGTTTTTCAAAAGACAACAATTTTTCAATTGGTCCTATTTTTAGGGGACGTTTTTCGAAAACAAATTTATATGTTCTTGGATACATCAACAACGAACATTCTTATGTATTCCAAACATTAATCAAAATATTCCAACCATGTCATGCTGAACATATTGTCTCCCACAGCTTTTCAAGACCTATTTTAATCACGTAGGTTATTTCAAACTAAGTGTTTATTATTTAAAATAAGGGAGAAAATGTAAATTAAAATATGAACAATTCGACACAACATGCTGAAGAAAAGGTTTTATTGGGTTCAGATCTATATACCCAAACAAAAACATCTTAATTTCCAAGACATTCTGAAGTCAAAATGTGGATAGGTAGAATCAATCCTATGATCCAACCAGAACCGGAGGATCTACCCAAGGATAATCCAAAGTTAGAAATAGCAGTCCTTAGGTATGATTGGAGATGAATGTATATGGGAATAATGCCGACTAAGATTGAGTTAACACTGGAACAATCACAACAAGGTGTTAGTAATGACGTCTTGGTAAGCATTGAAGGCGTTGAAGAATTAAAAAGAAATGTATGGATAAAGGGTCTAAAGAAAGAAGCCCTCCACACAACTTAAGGCAGAAACCGGGTCAATACATAATCTATCAGAATCACAAGATGATTGCTGGTATTGAAAACGACATCATGGACCCAGTGATGCAATGCACAACCCTTCCTAGCCATTCGGGTTTCTCTCAACAGAAACTTGTCTCATTTGTCACGGAGATACACAAGTTATCTATTGACATCTCACTCCGAGATTGTTGATATTGAATAGGTGGCAAACTGCTCCAGCCTCCGAGTACTAAAACCAAAATGCACTAATCGAGTCTAGAGCCAAGAGATCAATCAAAATCTCGTTAGGACACATTCCATTTCAAACACTTGTTGAACATCATCAAGTTCACAAGCTGTTAACAAGAGTCCTACGCAATATCATTGTGATATTTGCCAGAACATTCAGAGTGATACTCTTTAGTATTCACAATGACGAATGGACCACCTTACCAGTGACCATCAACAAGACAGCACTGAGTGATATGTTGGACATTGCGATGAAGTCAATATAAACAAAACTTGGACAACTTCAATAACTAATTGGTCATACATGACTTATAAGGATGATATTTTGATTCATAAAAACAATACCTCTCGATGTGTTACAAAAACTCTTTAACGACTGACACTTCGATTGATTTTTCAAACAATATCTACGACTCTGTTTATCCTAACGTAACCTAGCTTCGCAGTTCAAACCGGAGGTAACGGCAACCTCAATCCCATTCAAATGCTCAATCTACGAAGACATACTATCTAGAAAGCTCAAGATTAAAAGACAAAGACTTCCGCTACCAGAATTTATGCTTTCAAATAATGCCAACAAGTAAGAGCAAGTTGGACCAAGACATCAATATCGCAAGATGTCAAAAGAACTATACTAGACAATTACAAAGCTCAAATCAAGATCGCAAAGAGCAAGAAGGAAACAAGGCTTACAACGAATACAAATGACCAAGAACACTCGAGACTTAAACGTCCAAAAAAATCTCACTGATCTCACGAAGGATTGTCCATCAAGAACACACTTCGGGGAGATTGTTTAGCCTCAATTTTATTGATCAATCAAAGGAACTCGTTTCCTTTGTTCAAGAACCTCACTTAGGGGAGATTGTTAAGCCTCAAATTATGAGTCGAACAAGGAAGCTCGTCACATCTACGATGTAGGCTTCGTCTTTAATTAGTTTAAATGTTTGTAATAGAATATTATATCGTGAATCGGGCTCGATAGTTAATCTAAAATTGTTATATGATCGGTTTAATCCCAAGCAAAACCTCTGCCCGGGTCCTAGTTAAATATCCCGCGATCCACATTAAATGTGTAGGTATATATATATTTAGATATTTTCTTTTCAGAAAATATCTCATATATATAGATATTTTCTTTTAGAAAATATCTAGTTTTCATTTTTCTAATATATCTTTCTCTTTTCTCTCTCAACTCTTTCTCCTCTCTCTCTCTCTCTAAACAATCTCTTTTCATCTTCTTTCTAGTTTCTAGTTCGATCCGTGTTTCGTGTTATGAAGTGAAAGTGTAAATCGGAACCTACAAACTCATATAAAAACTTTCACATACACATGTGGCATGTTAGTTCTACCAGTCACTATCTATCATATTTTTACTTTCTTTTTTTCACTACCACTATTTATTTGACACATATAGGTGTAGAATTTTTTTGTATAAAATAGGTGTGGATCTAACATTCCTCAAGCCACAAGGTAAACACACTCCAATTTGCACTTTACACAAAAAATAATGCCTAAAGCCTCAAGCTAAACACACTCCACGTTTGCACTTTACCCATTTAGTTATATTAAATATTTCTCTAAATATATTTTTAAACTGATTTTATTTTGTTTTGCTTAACCGTAAAAGTATATAAAACGCATGTAAATAATGTAAAAAAGTTGTGTTATCAATACCAGTTCGCATTTTTACAAGCTCCACTTTATATCTACCTTATGTCAACAATACAACAACACAGTTTATTATCAGTTTATATTCTATACTTTTGTCAGTTATATTTTTGAGTTGTTAAATTTTATATATTTTGTTTCGTATTTTTCATTTCACAGTTTTATAAAAAAACAAAATTATAAAAAATAAAAAAAATCTAAGGTAAATATTACAATCATTTTGATACGACCCTTACGGATTGTATCGGGATATGACACCACTTCAAGCGTGTGAAAGCTCCTTAAGAAAATAGAGAGAAGAACTAGAGATATTTTGATCATTTAACTTGATTGATTGATTATAAAATAAAGAGTAAAAAATAGTATTTATAAGACAAAGTAGGGTCGGTAAACCCTAATAGTTTAATGGGTTATGGGCCTATTATGACTATTATGACTTTTGACCTTTGACTTTGACTTTTAACTTGACTAGAGGATAAACATTGACTTTTGACTTTCCTAATACGACTCAACACATATTCTAAACATAATAAACTACGATAGTTATCCTAACCATAGGCGTAACACTCCTCACTCTTTCGAAATCACCTTGCCCTCAAGGTGTCGTCTAAAAAAAACTCTTGATTCCGGGATCCCAAATTCTTTCTTGAATAAATATGGACTCTTTTTTAAACCACATAATAGTTTTGATATGAGACACAAAGGATGGTTTCCAAAACTCATATACTCCCAAACTCACGATGTCCGTAACCTCGCTACCAAAATCTGCTACATCATAATTGATTGCGACACTAATTGATCGTGTCGAACCATGTTGATCTTTATTTATACAGAAATCATCCATATGGACCATACTAGTTTTACCCAATATTTGACCTTCAGTTAACATAATGAACTCGTCTCTTTGTGAAATAAACTACTTCAACACAAAATCTGGATGCACCAAATTCAACTTATCCTCATCCATCAATATTTGTTTTGAAAGAAAATATTGGTTACCATATAAGTATGATTCCTCCTTTGCAAATGATTCATCATCCTCCTCATTTTTTTCTGGCCCATTTTCTTGCGTAGAAACCCAGGACCCATCTTCAATAGGTTGTCTCATATAGCCAACATCATCATTGTTGGTATCATCGTCCTCTTCAGAAACTTGTTGATCTTCAACATTCTTGCCTTATTCATCTTTAACGTTTTCAATCTCTTGATCATCATCCTTTTTCACTTCTTGTTTATCATTCACGTTAGGGTCTTCTTGATCACCCACATTATTATCGACTACTTGATTATTTTCGTCCTCAAAATGGCCCTCTGTGATACGGGCTCTGAAGAAGGCATCTCCCAAAGTTGTAGGATTCGACCTCAACAGTTCCCAAGACTGTAGGTTCGTGAAGCGTGCTTCCGCTGCACAAGCTAATGAAAAATCTTCGCCTAAAGTTGTGGGGTTTGACCTCAAGAGTGCACATCGTAAAGTCGGTTTAAGTCCAGAGATATAAAACATTTTAAGTAAAGATT
>BQNB010107093.1:0-23241 GCA_026074375.1 Tanacetum coccineum | reverse complement strand
GAAAATGAATGTAACGCTGTCCGCCGATCATCGTGTCTTTGATGGAGAAGTTGCAGGTATATATATGGTCTGCACTAGTTATACTTTACAATTTAACAAAACAACATTTGATGAACGGGAAAATATTATTTTGACAGGTGCTTTCCTGGGAGCTTTGAAATCAAACTTCAGTGATATACGGAGACTACTAATCTAGTCAAGAACATGAAACGCCATCAAGAACAAATGGTAGGTGTGATTCTTTTGATAAATGCAACTGGAATTTTCAAGCTGCAGCGAAATACGTGTCTTGGCACTTGAGGTTATTTGCCAAATGTACAATTTTAATTCCATTTCTGATCTCTATGGCCAGAGTTTTTGTCTGATTATTTCGGCCTATTTTTTTTTAAAAAAGAAATGCCCGGTCTAGAATGCAAATGACTGATAATAACCAGGCCTGATTGTTAAGAGAGTTATGACCGTTTTCTCGTGATAGGCAAGATTCTTTGCATCTTTGTAAAAAGAAACTTTGTATAAGAAAACCAGTAGGTGGGAAGAAGTGATTTTGTCTTGGTAATAAATTGCTTCCTTGGTTGGAACTTGGAACTATATATATATTTTTTGGTGGAAAAAACACAATGCATCGATAGGAATCTTATAAATACACAGCAAATAAATTTACAATACTTGCGAGGAAGTTGAGACAAGTTCAATTTACAATACTTCCGAGTTGCACGCCGCATGGTTTCTTCATGTAGGATCTCATCCACCCTTAGCCTGCCCGCCCCATCACACTACGAACATGGCACTGCCGGCAAAGACATAAACACACAAACATCTTGCTTCTAGTCTCTTCTCACCTTCATTCCCAGTTGCTGATACATCCACTCCTAATTCTCCTGGATCACTTAACAAAATCTAACAATATATATTATTAGATGAAAATTATTAATAAAGTTAAAGCATAAAGTTATTTCAGAAATGAAGCGGACTAGCAAATAAACTTTTGAAAAACGCTACTGATTTGGTAATAGGCAACAAGCTTCATCATATAAAATGACCATCTATATTCTGTAATGCTAGAATAGTTGGTATTATCTAGTAAAAAAGCCCGGTAAAAAACGACTTCAAAGTTGAAGTAAACATGTACCGTTTTATACAACAATACACGCTTAATACCATAAAGGTGATCTAGGGTAAGGAATATCGAACATATGCACCTAAGTGAATGTCAGGGTTCGAATCTAACGGGGAGAAAATAATTCCCTTGTGGCCACGGAGTTTCATTTGCTCCAACTTCGGGCCATCCAAAAGGGTAGTCGCTTTGTGATTAGTCGGCTCGCAATATACCGATGGATACCCAAGTAAAAAAAAGAAAACTATACACGCAGTATAAAAATGTACATGATGACCGAAACAAGTGTTGTATTCATATAAAGTCACTTGTCACTTCGACTTTGCAATCATATTATGAATGTAACCATTTTTCAAAACCTTTATAAATTTGAAATAGTTCACAAAACTTAAAGTGTTTTGTTTCTTAATAAGTATAATAAACGGTAAAGTATGACATATGGTGTGTTTTATCTCTCCAAATGGTGAATTTTATTCCACCCGTTCCGTTTTAATTAGCATCCAAAAAAAATATTCATTTTATGATAAATTCAATGAATCTGGACGTATATTTGTTAAAATGACAAGTTTACCTTGTTAAATGTAATAAATCTATGAATTACTTCCTTACAAAAATGAATGAGATGAGTAAAATAGTAAATTTAATAAATATAAACACCTTAATCAAGAAAGTGGACAAGGTTTTAAGACAAATTAAAATAGTAACGAGGACAATTAAAATGAGACGGAAGGAGTATTAATTAGGAAATCAACAAATTACAATGACATTCAAACAGACCATATGTACATGCTCACATAGTCTCAAATCACAAACAACATACAACATAAAAAGACAATACTACAACTGATTCAACACCATTCTTCTGGTCTTATTAGGACATTTGTTACAGAACTAATGACTAGGCGACCATGGAGAAAATTTCCTTTTTGACTACATTTCCACAAGTTCAAACACCCTACCTAAGATCACATATAGTCCATACATAGGATCTCAGAGGCTCTTACACTTGGGCATGATCAAAGAAGGAAGAAAAACTCCCGTTCCATTAAGGCTCAAATGCACAGAGCTACATTTCTAATTTCTGGCATAACTCAAATGCATAGTTACTTAATGAGACATCCCACCTTGACTTCATTTCCCATCCTCTGTTCAATCACAAATCCAAATGTAACCCTCACATCTTGGCACTTTTGAGAAAGAAAAAAAAAGATAGGCTTCATCAGGCTGACATTCCACCAAAACAAGCAGGAAACTTTCCTTTTGATCATGGGGGTAGCCTTTAACAACACAATATTCAAATCCAATGACAGTGATTCATACAGACATCCACTACTACCAAAAATGCACTTATGCAGAAAGGTTCTCAAGACCAATGTATTAGGCCATCCGCACACATCCTTTAATTCAAACACTCTTTAAAGCACTGTTTCATTGGTAGATTGCTAACCTCTAACGATACCTCAAACTCCATTTGATTTTGAACAATTTCACGTTTATCCAAACACTCCTTAAACGTTCAGGCTTTAGTCAAACCATACACTGAAAATACTTCAATCAATCAATGCAGCTAAAAGACAGTTATCCAACCATATCAGATCCCATTTACGTGCCATCTGCATAACATTCTTGGTCTTCCTAACTTTTACAGACATCAGTTTACTTCTCACACCGTCTTTGATGATTTTGAACAGACTTTTGTAACAATCGGCATTTTCACGTCTTGTTACGTCAATAAATATTCAACTATTTATTTTAAACTTTTTTGCGATCACCTTTAATTTCCAACGTTTAGTTAAATCGCGTAAGCTAAAAATCAACATTCAACGTAAACGGGCATCAAACAAATAAAAGTTTACGTCAAACAAGTGTTATAAAATTATTAGGAGTATATTTTTCAACTTTTCATATTTTATTTTTATTGGTTATGTAAAACGTTTACGTTTCATAATAAAATATATTTAAGAGTACTCGGAAATACCTATACCTATCTATACTCAAACAAATACCCATAATTATACCCACTACACAAAAATTAACTCATTTCTTTACCCATGAACCACATAGGGCCGGATCTAGTGTAATAAAACATAACACAAATTCAAAACTCACTTCCTTTTAGTTAAAGAACTAAAGCACTCTTACATATCACCATTTTCTAGTAATTGGCTTGTCCATGGTACTTCCCCCCTTACATGGACGTCTCCCTCCTCCTAGGGAGGAGGAGATGTCTTACAAATCCTTACATCTTGTACCTTAACCCCACTACTCAACCATGGTTGGTTTAAGGTAGGTTAAACATTAACTCTTGCTATAAAAGGCAAGTCTTACATTAACTAGATCACTCTTTCATTCTTACAAGTAAACAAAGCATAAAAAATCCTCTCTACTCCACAAAAACCCATGGCTTGAAAATAGAATTTTAGGGTTTCATAGTTTTTAATTTTTACATGGATACAAGTGTTCAAGCATTGATATTAGGCATATCTAAGGTATTTAGAAGAGTATTGGAAGCTTGGGAAATAATCTAGTAAGGGTTAAATGTTAGAAATACGAAAAAGTGTCGGTCACTACCAATATAGTTAGTCGTAGCTCGTAGTAAATTGTAAGGTTAAGTTAGAAAGCTAACCGGGCCAAAGACCTATGGATAAGCCCACTAAGGGTCCATGGTCGGCCATTGTAAGGTTTATTTAAACCCCTCTCCACACATAGAGGGGATGTTGGTTGTTCATTTCTCACATTACACTAATCTAAGATTTTCCTTTTTACTCTCTCTCTAGGTGTTCATCCAACCATCTCTTTCCCTTTCTAAAACTCTAAGTAAATCCTATCATACATGTGTTAAGATATTCTACAATTGGTATCAAGAGCCATGGGGTGTTGATGAAGGTTTTGTGTGCGTTTGTTACTCATATTTGTTCGTGTATTTTGGTTCGAATCCATCAAAAGGTTTTCACCTTTTGAATGTTTAAAAACCATAAAGTTCTTAACTTTCTTTCTTAGTTATCTTAGTATAGACTAGAAGTACAAGAAAATCTTTCAAAAACTATAAAAAATATCATCTTTTTGAGTCTATTTGGTTAAAAAGAGAGTTTTGTACCAAGAATCTTGATTTCAAAATTTTCGTGTAAAAAACGTTAAAGTTTGTGTTTTTAAAGTTCTAATAGTCTTAGATAGGTAAGAAGTACAAGAAAAATAGAGTAAAAACATCAAAAAGTAAGTCTTTTTAAGATTTTTGAGTTTCGTAATACTTTGAGCGAAGTATACGTTTTGTCAGGCGAACTATACGTGTATATTTGGTCAGGCGAATTATACGTTTATCTGTAGGCGACTTATACGTTCAATTTACAAAGGCGAATTATACGTTTTGTATAGGCGACTTATACATTTACTTTACAAAGGCGAATTATACGTTTTTGTATAGGCGACTTATACGTTTACTTTCTAAAGGCGAATTATACGTTTCTTATACAAGCGAATTATACGTGATCTTAAGTCAGGCGATTTATACGTATAGTTTGTTAAGGAAATTTATACAAGTCCCTTAACTACAGGCGATTTATACACACTCATTTGCAAGGGCGATTTATACGTGCTTTCTTTCCAAGGGCTAATTATACACATTCATTTCCTTAAGGAGATTTATACATAATTTGCTTGGGTGATTTATACGTATTTTGCTTGGGTGATTTATACGCTTTCCTTGGGAGAACTATACACATTCATTAGGTGAATTATACGATTGTTCTTTGATTTGTAAAATCCCGTGAAAACTTGATTTCCTGGTTTTATCAAGAATTGTAAAATCTCGTGTATTCCGACAAACTCAACTTCATTAATCAAACCTCACTTTAACACAACAACCTCCAATCACTGTACGATCATCTTAATCTTATCACATTGAAATGGATTCAATTATTTCACTTGGACAAAAGAATCCTCTTGCTGAGTACATGATACTCTCCGGTGCTGACAATCGTCCACCTATGTTGGACAAAGACCTGTATGATTCTTAGAAAAGTAGAATGAAATACACAGAAATTATGTTGAATTATCTGCTGCTAAGAAAATTCAAACTGATTGTGATGATGAAAGCTACCATATCATTCTTCAAGGTCCCTTTCTGCAGATATCTATTCACATGTAAATCATCATAGAGTTTACTAAGATTATAGTGATAAGAATCAATTATTGATGGCTAGTACCTCTTTGATAAAGCAGGAAAAGAAGATAGCAAGTGCTGATGCATTTGATAAGTTTACTCACATCAAGGGGGAATCACTTCATACGTATTACTTGAGATTTACTCAACTGATTAACGATATGAACATCTACAAAATGAAAATGGAGCAATTTTCAAATTAATACTAAAGTTTCTTGAAGCAGTCTTTCACCCAAGGAGTAAGTTTGTTACTGATGTCAAGCTTGTAAGATTTGCATACCTCTAACTTTTGATCAGCTTCATGCATATCTTGATCAACATGGAACTCCAGCAAATGGAAGTATGTCATATACCGCAAAACGAAATCAAGATCCACTTGCAATCGTTGCGAATCAGTAGATGACACCACCTCACTACAATAATTATCAGTCTTCTTACAACAATCCTCAAATTCAACAACAGTTTTCACCATCACAATATGGATCATTTTGTAACACCCGTTGCCCGTTAAGGTATTATTTTATAGTATAAATAATAATAGTTAATTATAAGAATGCGTTTTATATGTAAATGGTAAAATTATAAGTTAGAAATAAATAAGTGTAAAGTTATCTAAATATAAATGCCTAAAGTAAGGGGAATAGAACTTGAGGGACTAGGATTGTCAATGGAACAAACTTAATTATGTAAATATCACAATTATGAAATATCTGGCATTCCAAAAAAATCTCTATGTATGTGTGTGTGTGTGTGTTTATACTATTGACTGACATAAACAAAAGGAAAGAAGAATAAATTGGTGTTTTCATCAATATTGTAAAATTGTACAAGGAGGAAGGAAAATTAAGCTATTAGGAACCTTTAATTGCTATCCCCACATTCAAGTAAGTAATTTCTCAGTTTGTGAATTAGGGTTCATGTTACTAAAATGGGTAAAGTGATTGAGAGTTAATAATTTATGATTCTATAGACATAAATTAATATGTTATTAAGTAAATATATAAGTAGGAAGCCAAGAAGAAAGCAAGTCTTGTGTCCAAGTAGGAATTAGAGACTCAATTGAGGTAAGTATCTTGACTAAACTTTCAATTGATATCATAATGTTAATTATGATGCTTGTAATGTAATGTACAATGAGTTGTGAATGTTTGTTTAGCTTGGATCCAATGCTAGAATGTGAATGTTAGCATAATTATTATGCTTGTTTTAAAGGTATGTTTGAATGTTATGATTATACTCCTTGTAGTGTCATGGTTAGTTTAATTTCTAGCTATGACATGTTAAAAGTAGTTTATGTCAAATACTTACTAAGCTTTTGCTTATAGTTTTAGTGGATGAATGTTTTTGTAGGTACAAGTGGTGTAGAAAAAGGTAAAGAGAAGGAATAGCTATGACTTAGATGGTGAGTAAGTGAAGGACCTCTCTTTTGGATCAAGGAATTATAAACGTTGAAGCCCCCAAGAGTCAATCTTTTATTTTGGTATAATTTCGTTACTTTTGGGTCTTTTGTGTTCTTTTGATGTTAAATCATCCTAGTTCATGTGTTTGAATTAATATTATGATGGGTCATGTGTAAATGATATAATGGTTAAGAATGTTTATTAGTAACGTGTTAAATGATTTTTGGGTTAAATGAAATATGACCATTAACTTGTTAATGAAGTGGTTTATGTTGGTGCACTTATAGCCGAAGTATATTGTGTCAAAAGTACAAGTTTTTAAGATCTTTGGGTCTGTTAGAGAAGGTTGGCTTTGTTTGTTTAAGTTTCTGTAGAATCCTACAGGTTTCTGTGCAGGGTTCTGCAACTAAGGGCCAATACGGCATATCCAACTAATGTTAAACGGCGTATTAGGGCAATACGTCATTGATACGGAGTATAAGAGTCCGAATGTAATATGACGTATTCAAATTAATGAATACGGCGTATTCATACTTTGACCTATACATGGTGCTCGTATCTATGGATACGGAGTATCCATAATTTTAAATACGGAGTATCCGTTTTCTAAGTCAATACGGCGTATTCAGCTAATGAATACATCGTATTGGAAATAGTTCACAGAAGGTCTATATCTTTTTCGTGCCTTAAGTTTTCACCTTGGGGTTGTGATATATGTTCTTTATAAATGTAATTGAGCTTGTGTATGCTGTTGTTTCCAAATTGTGTCTTAAATTTTATATAGTTTGTTTGTAAGGTCAATTTATAAGAAAATTTCAAATTTTTTTCTTGAGTCGTTTAAGGGGCGTTTCAACTTGGTATCAGAGCCTTGGTCTAAGAGATCTAGGATATCATGTTAGGATTCCCTAGACTTAGACTTTTAGGTGCGTTTGAAAAAGGATAGGTAGTATGTGTATAGTTTTTGCGACTTTCAAGGATACATGTGTAGGGAATTTTTATGACAACGCTTGGCCACCGTTGTGATAAAAATACGATACATATGTATAGCCGAAAGTGTAGGGATTATACATATAGGTTTGATTAAGAGTGGAAATCTGAAATGTTAAAGGTAAAATCTAATAAATATATAGCAATGCTTAATAGTTTAAACTCTTATTTTCAGTAAGAAGAAAAGATGGTTGATGAGCGTCTTAAGGAGGTCCAGAAAGCTTCTACCTCCAAGAAAGCCGAGTCTCCAATAGATGATGCAACTCGTGATGAAAGTGAAAATGAGTCTTCCTCTGGATCCGAGGACCCCAACTCCGGAGGGTTCACGGAGGAGGAGACGAAAGCTTTAAGATCCATGATAAATAAGCAAGTGGGTAAGGCAATTAAAAATGTGATGCCTTACTACATTAGTCAAACCACTGAAAATCTTAAAGAAGTAATACGAAAGGAATTAGAAGAGCTTAAAAAGGGTGAAATGATGAATGATTCTAGAAATGAGATGGCAACCTACCGTGACTTCACGGCATGTGATGTGCCTAAGTTTGATGGGACACTTGACCCGATTGCTTGTACTAAATGGTTGTCCGCGGTTGAGGGTGCGTTCCGCACTAGTTGTTGTAAGGAGAAGAACAAAGTTAACTTCGCCTCAAACTTCCTTCGTGATAGTGCTAAAATGTGGTGGGAAGGAAAAATTTATAAAAAGGGCGAGGAATGGATAGGTACATGTACTTGGAAGGAATTTAAAGAAATGTTTACCACCGAATACGCACCGTAGAAAAGACGGATTAAAATAATTCGGGAAGAATTCCAAACTCTCACCCAAACTAATGAGACGGTGAATGATATGTGGAAAAAGTTTAACGATTTAATTCGTTATTGTCCCGAGTACCACGGGAATGAAAAGCTCAAGGTCGAGAAGTTTCAAAGAATGCTACGTGATGATATTCAAGAAGTAATCTCTCCATTCAAATGCACTACTTTAGAAGATCTTCTAAGTAGAGCTCGGTTTGAAGAACGTATTTGCTAAATAAGGAAGAAATAAGGAGACTAAGAGAAAACTTGATTTTGTAGACCGAGATGCTAAGAAGCCTAAACAAGATCAAAACTGAAGAAGTGGAGGAACTCAAGTTAAGACACCATGCAAGAAGTGTCATAAAACTCATCTTGAAGTATGTCGAGCAAATTTGCCAGGTTGCTATAAATGTGGTGTGTTGAACCAAAAGCGATTGAAGCTAAACCCTTGAAGTCAATCAAAGAAGAAAAGGTAGAAAAGACGGGGATTCCTACTCCAACGGCTCGAGCTTACATGATAGCTACCGAAGAAGACAAAGTAGTGTGTGATGTTGTGATAGGTACAATCCTTATTAATTCCATACCCGCTCGTATATTATACGATTCGGATGCGAGTGTCTCTTTTGTGTCTCTCAAATTTAGTAAAAATCTATCTACTCCACCAAACAAACTTCCTTTTCCTTTAGAAGTAGAAATAGCTGGTAATGAAATCGTGGTAGTGTCAAAAGTATACCGAGATGTGGAAATAGATATTGATGATAATGTTTTTAAGTTCGACTTAATTCCTATTGTGATAGGAGCATTTGATATTGTGATAGGCATGGATTGGCTTAATAGGTATGATGCCAATATTTTATGTAGTCAAAAACTTATTCGGGTAGTAAATCCTCAAGGTCGAGAAATACTATTTATGGATAAAAATGAAGGTCGAATTTAAATACGTTCCTGATATAAGGCATGGAAATATTTGTCTAGCGGTTTTGTCAAGCTTATATATTGCGCATGTAATAGACACAAAATTTAAAAAAGAAAAGAGCTGAAGACGTTCGGTGTGGAATGAATTTCTCTATGTTTTTCCGGAAGATTTATCATGTATTCCACCCGAGAGGCAAGTCGAATTTCGAATTGATCTTATCCCGGGAGCAACTCCAATCGCTAAAACTACGTATCGTTTAGCCCCGTCCTAAATGAAAGAGTTAATGAGCCAACTTCAAGAATGACTTGATAAGGGTTTATCGCCCTAGTAGTCTCCTTGGAGCTCCCAATTTTATTCGTTAAAAAGAAAGATGGTAGCATGCGAATGTGCATAGATTATCGTGAGTTAAATAAAGTCACAGTGAAAAATGTGTATCCTCTACCAAGGATTGATGATCTCTTTGATCAACTCCAAGGTGCGAGATGGTTTTCAAAGATTGATCTCCGTTTGGGCTATCATCAATTGAAGGTTCGAGAAGAAGATATTCCTAAAACGGCTTTTAGTAACGCGTTTATGGGCATTAGAGTTCGTGGTTTATGCCTTTGGCCTTACTAATGCAACCGGAAAATTTTCATGGATCTCATAACCGTGTTGGTATGCCATGTAGAATAAGACCGTTATGTATTTATCGACGATCTCCTCGTTTATTCCAAAAAAAGCAAGGATGAAATGAAGCTCACTTACGAGAAGTCTTAGAAACTTTACGAAAGAAAGATTGACGCCAAGTTTGCAAAATGGTGAATTTTGGCTATAAGAAATTCAATTGTCTCGGTCACGGTAGTAAATTCCAAGGATTGCTTCTATGTAAGGGTTATAGAGGAGGAAGTGGGGGATGAAGAAAAATAAAGAGTTATGGCTTCTATTTATAGTCATTTGAAGGTGAGGAGGTTAAGGAAGCCTTAGGATCTGATCTTGACACATGTATGGGCTAGTATATGATGTGTAGAGGCTAGTAGATGTGGTGTATAAGCTAGAAACTAGCTTTGGTGAGGTGTTTACCCCTTTCTTTGCCGCGGCTATGCACTAGAAGAAACAAGAAGATCAAGTGCATTTTAAACAATATAAATGGAAGATATTTTGAAGAGATGTGCTTGTAATCTGCTTAGGAATGAAGTAGCTTAGTCATGGAGGTGCTTGGTTGCAAGAAAAATAGTTAAAATGGGTCATTTTACAAGGGTTTGTATTTCGGGTTCATTTAGGGTTCATAAGGGTTCGGGTTGAGTTTTCTACCCTGTAATTCATGTACATTTGATTAGGAATGATAGGTTACTGATACTAAGGCTTATATTAAGGATTATAATCAAAATTTGAGAGGTGGTTTAGGTTAAAATGGGTAGAAAATGAGTAAACAGGTCAAAGTTTAATTTAGTGCACAATTAGGGCACGATTAGGGTTTTCTGGATTTGTTTCTTGTATAATTGATGTAGAATGATGAAATGATAATGGAATATGTTTGAGAAGGTTATAATTGATGTTATTATAACTTATTTGGGAGTTGGTTTAAGGTTATGATGGATAAAAGTTAAGAAACGAGTCATGGTTTAGAAACTAGCTTGGTTTTAGGGTTTAGGGTTTTGAATTAGGTTTAGTAGCTTGTGCATTAACTTTAGATGTTAATCCTTCATGGAATTAGGGTTTAGAGGCATCCGATAATGGTTTTAAAGCCCGTTTTGATATATCGTTGCGAATGGTACATTATAGGAATAATGTACTTTGCAAAAAAATGATCATGGCTTAATGACTTGTACATTGCTTTTAGAGACTTGTACTTGACTTTGAAGAGATTTTATATTCCAAATGAATGTTATATTGCTTGTACATATGCTTAGTAAGCTTGTGCATTAACTTTAATGTTACATCCTTCATGGATTAAGGTTTAGAGGCATCCGATAATGGGTTTAAAGCCCCCGTTTTTTTTTTTTGATATATCGTATTGCGATACGTGCAACAGGTTATAGAATAAGGTACTTGTAGAAAAAATTATATTATCATATGACTTGAATATTTGATGATTGCTTTGAACATATTATAAAGATAGGATTGCATATGTAGGTTGCCCTCACTGTCATCTCCTTACTACTTAGTTATGCAAGAAATGTTGCATATTGAGATATTGGCAAAGTAAGTAATGTAATGTAATAAAGCAAAAAATTTCCCTAAAAAAGGTGAGTTCATATATAACTGATAGATTGTACATCATCTAACTTAATAGATGGATATTTACATTTATGAAAATTGCGGGTTGTTATACGAATGGCCTCTATTATAGCAACCGGTGCAAATGATTCCTCGAAATCGATACCCTCTTCTTGTCTGAATCCTTGAGCAACTTGTCGAGCCTTATTCTTTAGTACCCCCCAAGATTCATCTGTTTTGACCTTGTAAAGCCATTTGAGTTTGATCAAGAACACGTTATCTGGACATGGCACCAATTCCCAAACTTCAAGTCTTTCAAATTCATGGATTTCTTCTTGCATTGCATCGATCCATGACGGTTCGGTCATTGCAATTTTTAAGTTCTTGGGTTCTACTGAAGTAAGGAAGGCATCAAAATAACACCACATGGCATCAGTTTCAAGTTGCTTCCTTGTAGATACAGAGCGAGAAGGATCACCGATGACGTTTGCTATAGGATGATCCTTAGTCCATCTACCAAGGTGTTCAAATAGAGTGTGGATTTGTCTCACATTAGATAATGATCCATTAGAAGTCGAGTCTTCATTAGGAGATTCATTAAGAGGATCATCATGAAATGTTGGTATTTTTGGTGATTCTTCAAAACCTTGAGAAATGATTAGAGACTGTACATGTTCTTGTGATGAAGGAATACTTGTTGATGGAGCATCCTGGTCAATGGAAGTTGACACAGGAGAATCAGCTAATACTTCAGCTCTTGGAGCAGCAGCTTCTTGAACTGGAGAAACAGCAATTGGTGAAGGGTTAAAGCATTCATCAAACATTGGTTGGAACAAACGATCCCAGTCATCTCTAATTGGTGGAATAAAAGGTTGTTGAGAAACAACATTTGATACGAGTCCTGTACTGGGTGTAGCAGGAGTCATTCCTTGAAGCCCGGGTCCTGAACTGAATTGTTCAGAAGCCATCGCTGATAGCTCATTGAACGTTACATGGATTGTTTCAGTAGTTATCTGGGTCCTTCTGTTGTAGATTCTGAATGCTTTCTTTGCAGGCGCATAACCAACGAAAATCCCTATGTCTGCTTTAGCATCAAGTTTTCCCAGATCCTCATGGTCATTGGTAGGATAACAAAGTGAACCAAAGACATAAAAGAATGATAAGTCTGGTTTCTTGTCTTGCATAAGCTCGTATGGAGTTTTGTTGTATTGGAGGCGTATTAAAGAACGGTTTTGGGTATAGCAAGCTATATTGATAGCATCGGCCTAGAGAAATAATGGAGCTTTAGAAAATATCAGCATAGTTCGAGCGGCTTCAACAAGAGTCCAATTTCGCCTTTCGACAACATAGTTCTGCTGAGGAGTGTGAGCTGCAGAAGTTTGATGCGAGATGCCAACATTTTCATACCATTCACGAAGTGTCTGATTGACAATTCGGTTCCATTATCTGTTTGAACATTCCGGACTGTGACTTTCAGACGAACTTGAATATTTTTGATGCATTTGATGATGGCTGCAGGAGCTTCATCTTTTATCTTCAAAAATCTGACCCAGGTAAATCTTGAGTAATCTTCGACTATTACTAAGATATACCTTTTACTGTTAATACTAGCCACACGCATTGGGCCACACAAATCCATATGCAAAAGATATAGTTTCTCTTGGTTAGTGTCTTAAACTTTGGGTTGATGATATGATTTTTTGCTTTTCCCTAATGCACATGCTAAATACAAATGATCTTTCTGAAATTTAAGTCTAGGGATTCCTCGTGCAAGACCGTCTTTAGCTAGCTTGTTCAAAGTACCGAAGTTAAGATGAGATAACCGACGGTGCCATAACCAGCTCTTAGTCTTTGACGCTTTGGATAGAAGACAGATCGGAGATGATTTAAGCATGTCATCAAGAGAAATTGTGTACAAATTTGTGTCTCGGGACCCTGAAAGTAGATCAACACCTTCTAAATTGCGAATAAAGCAAGTGTTTTTCCGAAATGCAACTTCAAGATCCGCATCACAAAATTGGCCAACAGAAAACAAGTTATGTCCAAGTCCCTCAACGTAGTATACCCTTGAGATAATAACGTTTCCCAGCTGATAGTCACCATACCCCATAATCCTTGCAATCTGGTCGTTCCCGAATCTAACAGTACCCAGAAATTTACTGACAAAGTTCATGAGCTGAGAGCGATTCCCTGTCATGTGTTTCGAACATCCAGAGTCCAGATACCAGAGTACAATCTGGACAACCTGTCATGACAAGAGAAGAAGACGATGGAATATCTGTTGCATTGGATCCCCAAGTTTGATTGGGTTCCGAGTGGTTAGCATTCTTAGATTCTACAATCTTAGCTATTTTACTCGAACCTATGTTTTTAACATTTTTGGGTTTCCTGCTATAAACTTTTAACTCTGGTTTTTGTATATCATCTGAGTGGGAAATGGTTTTCTTAGGAGGCACTATGTTAGTTTAAGTGAACCTAGTTAAAGGGCACGAGTTACCAACTATAGTGAAAGTTCTGCCTGTTAATTTCTACTTAAATCCTACTTCAGTGAATACATAACCCGTAGGTTTCTAAATATTTTGCTTTTTATGTTTCTTAGCAGATTTAGCACGGTTATTCCCATTTTGTACAAGATCAAGAAGACATTTATCATGAACACCATCACATACATATCAGTCACAAATGAATCATCAAACCTCGATTGTTCCACAAGTAATTCCAAAAGTTGCTTATCAATCACCTCAAGCTCCTACACAACTTGTGACTGAGTCACCATTTGTAGACTCAGGTTTTGCTGTTCTTGTGTTTTCTCCTGGAGATGATCCAATTGCTTGTCTCAATAAAGCAATGGCTTTTCTAACAACTGTAGCTTCGTCAAGGTTCCCTACTACCAATAATCAACTCAGAACTTCCTCTAATCCAAGAAACCAAGCCACTATTCAAGATGGCAGGGTTACAGTGCAACAAGTTCAGGGAAGACAAGGGCAAAATTATTCTGGTAATACTTATAAGAGCAATATTACTAGTTCATGGGGAAATACTACAAGTGGACAGGCAAGAGTTGTTAAATGCTACAACTGCTAAGGTAAAGGACATATGGCTAGGCAACTGAGTCTACAAATGGTGACTCAGTCACAAGTTATGTAGGAGCTTAAGGTGATTGATAAGCAACTTGTGGAATTACTTGTGGAACAGTCGAGGTTTGATGATTCATTTGAGACTGATATGTATGTGATGGTGGAATGGATGAATGATTGAATTGAGTTTGTGATGGATAATGAGACGAGTAATGTTGATTGGGTTGAATTAATGCATGATGTAATGGTAAAAACTGTTATGGTGGTGAAAACTGTTGTTGAAGTTGAGGATTGTTGTAAGATGATTGATAAGGGTTGAAGTGAGGTGGTGTCATCTCTTGATTGGCAATGAATGCAAGTGGATCTTGATTGCGTTCACACATAATACGGACTTCATTTGCATGGAGTTCGTGTTGTTCAAGATATGCATGAAGTTGATCAAAGTTTGAGGTATGCAAATCTTTAACAAGTTTGACATCAGTCACAAACTTACTCCATTTAGGTGGAAGACTGTTTAAGAACTTAATATTAACTTGAAATTGATCCATGTTTATCTTGTAGATGTTCATGTCATTAATCAGCTGAGTAAATCGCAAGTACTACGTATGAAGGGATTCCCCCTTGATGTGAGTGAACTTATCAAATGCATCATACAACTTACACTCTCTTTCCTGCTTTGTTAAAGATGTACCTTGCATCAGTAATTGAACTCTCTCCCATAATTCTTTAGCAACTCTGTGATGATTCACAAGTGAATAGATATCAGCAAGAAGACCTTGAAGAATGATATTAGTAGCTTTCATATCACAATAAGCTTGAAGTTTCTCAGCAGCAGATAATTCAACATATTTCTTAGTTCTGATCGCACCGTTCTCTTCAACTGTAGGCCAAATAAGAGGACCATGTTCAAATGATTCAAGTATCATTCTTCCGTGTTCTCTATTTTGCATGTATAATTTCATTATACTTTTCCAAGAATCATACATGTCTTTTTCCAACATAGGTGGACGATTTTCAGCACCGGAGAGTATCATGTACTCAGCAAGAGTATTCTTTTGTCCAAGTGAAATCATTGGATCCATTTCAATGTGATAAGATTAAATGATCAGACAGTGATTGGAGGTTATTATGTTAAAGTAAGGTTTGATTAATGAAATTGAGTCTTTAGGAATACACGGGATTTTACAATTCTTGATAAAACCGAGAAATCAAATTTTCTCGGGATTCTACAAATCAAAGAACAACCGTATACTTCACCTAATAAACGTGTATAGTTCTCCTTAGTAAAGCGTATAAATCACGTAAGCAAACCGTATAAATCACCTTCACAAAGGAATGTATAAATCGCCTTTGTAAAAGAGCATGTATAAATCGCCTTTGTTAATTGATTGTGTATAATTCGCCTGACTAAATACACGCGTATAAATCGCCTGAGTAATTACATACGTATAAATCTCTTGAGTAATCACACTTGTATAAATCACCTGAGGAATCACACACGTATAAATTGCCTGAGTAATCACATACGTATAAATCGCCTTTAGAAACCAAAGTATAGATCACCTGAAGAAAATAACGTACAGATCGCCTGACTTAGAAAAAACGTATAGATCGCCTGAACACGTGTATAAATTGCCCAATACACTACGAAACTCAAAAATCAAAAATCTTAAAAAGACTCACTTTTTGACGTTTTTACCCGATTTTTCTTGTACAACTTAACTATCTAAGACTATTAGAACCTTAAAAACACAAACTTTAACGTTTTTGACACGAAAAATTTGAAATCAAGATTCTTGGTACAAAACCCTCTTTTTAACCAAAAAGACTCAAAAAGATAATATTCTTTATGGTTTTTGAAAGATTTTCTTGTACTTCTAGTCTATACTAAGATAACTAAGAAAGAAAGTTATGATCTTTATGGTTTTAAAACCATCAAAAAGTGAAAACTTTTTGAAAATTTCGAACCAAGCTACACGAACAAAAAATGAGTAACAAACGCACACAAAACCTTCACAAACACCCCATGACTCTTGATACCAATTGTAGAATAATCTTAACACAAGTATGGATTGATTCACTTAGAGTTTTAGAGAGAGAAAAATGGTTGGATGAACACTTAGAGAGAGAAAGAAAAAATGATAATATTGGCTTAATGAAAATGTGATAAATGAACAACCAACATCCTCTCCAAGCAATGGAGATGGTTTATATATGACTAGCTAACCGGCCATGGGCTTACAATGTAACTTTGGCTCGATTAGTTTTCTAACTTAATCTTACAACTTACTACGAGCTATGACTTACTATATTGGTAGTGACCGATACTTTTTCGTATTTCTAACACACCAGCTCAGCTGAGTCATCTTTAAGGATTGTAGACACTTCAAACATGCACACTTTTCAACAACCTCTAATTTATACAAAAAAATGGACAAAAGATCATCCGTTTACAACAATCATTGGTGATCCATCAAAACCTGTTTCTACAAGACGTCAACTTTCTACCGATGCTTTATGGTGCTATTTCCATACTTTCTTAGCTAAAGAAGAGTCGAAGAATTACAAAGAAGCCATGATCGAATCTAGCTGGATCAAAGCCATGCAAGAGGAAATCCATGAATATGAGTGGCTTGAAGTATGGGAGTTGGTACCAAGACTAGACAGAGCTATGATCATCAGTCTAAAGTAGATCTTCATAGTGAAACTTGATGAATATGGCGGAGTGCTGAAACATAAGGCTCGGTTAGTTGCAAAATGTTATCGTCAGGAAGAGGGGGTCGACTTTGAAGAATCATTTGCACATGTCGCTCGCATCAAAGCCATTAGAATATTCTTAGCATACGCTGCTCACAAGAATATGGTAGTATTTTAGATGGATGTGAAGATGGAATTTCTGAACGGGATTTTAAGGAAGAGGTGTACGTGAGTTAACCAGAAGGGTTTGTTAATCAAGATCACCCGAAACATGTATTTAGATTGAAGAAAGCACTTTATGTTTTAAAACAAGCTCCTCGCGCATGGTATGACCTGCTCTCTAAGTTCATTCTCAGCTAAAAATTGTCAAAGCTGTAGTCGATCTGACATTGTTCACTCGGAAGGAAGGAAATGAACTCATACTGGTACGAATCTATGTTGACGACATAATTTTTTCTTCCACTAATCCAATATTTTGTGATAAATTTTCAAAATTAATGAGCAAGCATTTTAAGATATCAATGATGGGACAAATATTATTTTTTTCTTGGAATTTGATTTTCTCAAAGTCCTATAGGCATTTTCATTAATCAATCTAAATATGCTCTTGAAATGCTCAAAAAGAATGGTTTAGACCAATGTGATGCTGTTGACATCCCCATGGTGGGACAATCAAAACTGAATGAGGATCCAAACAGGACTTCAATTGACCCTACTCGTTATCGAGGAATGGTCGGATCCCTAATGTACCTCACAGCCAGTCGCCCTGACCTAGTGTTTGTCGTCTGCATGTGTGCCTGGTACTAGCCAAAGCCTACCGAAAAGCACTTAATTGCGGTTAAACAGGTCTTTCGGTACCTAAAAAGAACTATTGATATGAGTTTGTGGTATCCAAAGGACTCCAGTTTTAATCTAACAGCTTTTGCAGATGCTGACCATGCAGGTTGCCAAGATACAAGACGCAGTACATCGGGAAGTGCAAAGTTCCTAGGAGAAAACCTTGTCAGCTAGTCATCCAAGAAACAGAAGTGTACCGCAATATCAACAATTGAATCTGAGTATATATCCTTGTTCGGTTGATGTGCTTAAATCCTCTGGATGTGTTCCTAGTTAACTGACTATGGATTTAACTTCAACAAGATCCCATTGTACTCGGACTTAAAAAGCTCCATTGCTTTATCTTGCTACACCATGCAACACTCTAGGATGAAACACATCACAGTTCGCTATCACTTTATTAAAGAGCATGTTGAATATGAGATTGTTGAGCTATACTTTGTTAAGACCGATTATCAGCCGGGGGATATCTTCACTAAAGCACTCGCCAGAGAATGCTTTGAATTTCTGATCAACCGCCTCGGCATGCAAAGCATCACACATGAAGAGCTAAAACATCTTGTAGAATCAGACGAAGAGTAACTCGGTTTACTACTTCACGTATAGTACATGTGATATATAATACTATAAGTAGATTAGTTTATAAATTAAAAAAAACAAAACGATTTTCATTTTTTTCAAAAAATTTTCAAAAACAAAATACAAAAATATAAAATTTCAAAAACAAATTATAAAATCAGAAAATTTCAAAAACCATAAAAAAAATCTTCTCGACATGTCTTTCGGAATCGATAATATCTACGACCTTATAAATGTCATTCAATAACGACACGAGATTGTAGATAAAATTCGACTGAAAGTTTAAAACATTTTAAAACATGTCTTCTTGAATTTTCTTATGGTTTGTTATTAAATATCAGATAACAACCCGGTCCTTAAAGAAAAGGAAATTGTATGCTTCAGTGCAGTTATCCTTAACAACGAAAAGAGAAGTCTTTTCTGTCTTGAGTTTAAAGATTCAAAACATTTAAAGTTTTGAAACTCAAGAATATGACTTGTATATATTTTGCTACACAACTCGCGCTTTTTAAAAAGGAAAATGTACGTCAAAAAGTGCATTTTGTTCTTAAAAGAATATTTTTCTTTATCTCGAGCAATTTTTCTCAAAATGTGTTTATCAAACATGCTCGAGTTAAACAAATTTTTCAAAAATGCTCGAAATAAAATCAGAATCAGTCTTGTTATTTAAATGGAAAAATATTTTCAAGAAACTTCGAACGCTCGAACAAATCCAAGAAATCTTTCAATAGACTACGGTCTTTGTTTGAGGGGGAGAACGAGCTTTTATATGAAAATTTCCAAAAATGTTCAAAAATAATTCATCAGAACCAAATTGAGAAAAACGATCAAGCAATTTTGAACACTCAAACAAATTCTACAGTTCTTTAAATAGAAAACATGTATTTGTTTGAGGGGGAGAAATTACTTTCATGATCAAGAGATTTTGAACACTCAAACAAATTCTACAGCTCTTTAAATAGAAAATGGGTATTTGTTTGACGGAGAGAAATTATTTTCAGAAAATTAAAGTTTTCAAAAAGAATTATGAAATTGATTTTGGAAAAGTGTTTAAGTTAATTAATTGGTCATCATTTGAGAGGGGAGTTAACGAGATTAACTCCGGTACTATGTTTGCAAAATAGGTTTAAAGTTATGGGTATATAGTGTAACTTTTATTAGTTAACTATTTTTAGGACCTAAAATGCAAATTAGTTTTAAATTAGGGTGTTAGGGGTAATGCATGAACTTTAGGCTTAGTTTAATAGAGTTTAATACCTCTAGGGACTAGTTTTGCCAAAAATCAAACCCCTTCCCTTTTTAAACCCTCTAACCGATCCAACATACACACACTTCCTATTTTTTACCAAAATTTTTTTTCCTCCCTCTTTCTTTCTCTCTTGTGGATCGGCCAAAACCATGACCATACAAGTGTCCATTTTTGATCAAAAGGTAAAACACGAAAGTCATTAATAATCATCTTCATCACTCCTGTAACAATTTTTTTTCATCTTTTCATAAATTTTGAAAAATCAAAGTTTTTGATTTAGGGCATAAAAATTGGAAGTGTTTAGATGTTAAATTTGCTTGAGGGTTTTTGTAAATAATGATTATACTAGACTAGTGTTAACTCGAATTTAAGTGAATCATTATTTTACTTGATCAAAAAGGGGGTGTTTGTTGCGTTTTTCCTACCGAACCACCCTAAAGGGTGTGTTTGTTTTGATTGTTTGAATGTATTGTATTGATTTGTTAGCTTAATATCATTAATCTTGCTAGTTGGTAACAAAAAGGTTTAACCTTTAAACCTTAAACACAAAGACTAGAGATTTTTAAAGGTGAAGACAAAGTATTTGAAGAAATGCTTGTGAAAGACTTTAGTGAAACTTCGAGTTCAAGACTTGAAGACCTTATCCCACGAAGACTTGAAGTCTAAAACCGAACCACATGAGCCAAAGCTCATCTGTCGGTTGAACCGAGACCACCGAACCAACCACGGTCGGTAGCCTATGGCTAACCGAACCATGTTCGGTTGGCTATCATGGTCTAACCAAACCACCACCATGGTCGGTCACCATGTGGTAACCGAACCACTATGGCACAACCATGGTTGGTCGTTGTCAACCCACCGAGCCACCAAGCCCATTGGAAAAAGCCCAACCGAACCCTTAATGGGCTAGTTAAAAGGTTTCATCATTTGGGCCGACTAAGCCCACCAAACTTTATGGTTCGGTTAGCCCAACCGATCCAAATAGGTCGGATAAAGCCCATTATTGTTTTGCCCAATGTTTAAGCCCACCGATTAATATTATTTGACCCGGTTTAAAGGCCTATTGGACCGAGACCAAGTTTGACTTATGTTTAACCCTTGTCTCACGTTTGACCAAAATAATTTTTTTCCCATAACATTTTTTCAATAAAAACACTAAAAGGTTCAAAATTTCAAAATATCAAAATGAAAAGGTTTGAAATAATCATAAAGTATTTTAAAACTTAATAACTTTTTCAAAAACTATTAACGTTTTCAAAATCACGAAAAAGAACAAATTATTTAAATGAGTATTAAAACAGATATAATTAATTGTGTAAATTTTATACGATTTTAAAATATCTCGTAAACTTAATCTCAAAACCTTAAACTTAGAAGATTATATCGTTGACTGAGTTTGATCATGTCTATAGATTTTGACCGTTGAGTTTGACTGTGTCGTTGACCATTGACTTTGACCGTTGACCAAGTTTGACCTTCTTAATCTCGTGCTTATTAAGTTATTTTGATATGAAATTGTTTATGTTTCTATATGAATGAATACATGTTCTATCTGTTATCTATGAAAATGTCAAAAATAGTTTTTTAACAAATACTTCTATATAAAAAAACTAGCCAGTGATCTACATTGTAGAGAAATGTCGTTTATAATATAAGAATACTTCGAAATAAACTATCTTAAATGTGTTATATTGGATATTTCTCTCGTAACTTTCACCACAGTGCACTAGGGTATTATTTATACTACTCATGGTCGATCTTCGGATTAACCCCACTAGTGAAGTGGATTACTATACTGGTACCTGTACCATGTGTGGTTTTCCCGAGGCACTTAATCTCATTCGAGATGATTTTCCAAAAATAATAGTAATGATGTGTGCAAATTTTATAAACTTTTTGCTACAGATTTTTACACGTCATTATCTATTAATTTTCAAAATAACACAATTCCTATGCAAAACTGAATTTCCAAGTAAAAAGTTCTTTTGAGTCTACTTTGAAATAATCTAAGTAAGAGTACTAATAAATCAAGATGGCTATTAGGGATAGTTATCACCTAAAAGCCGATAATGTATCCCTTTAGCAAATCAATATATCTTCAGGGCTCAAGGTTATTGTACTAAAAGGAAAACTCATTCTCATGCGATACAATCGTTTTCTAAAAAGTTTTTCTTCCATACAAATGATGTTATTTCTCTAAATATTGGTCAAGATGAACACTTCTAAAGCATGAGAAAATTGAAGATTTTCGTTCATTCTTCTATCTTTTATCTCGTAGAAATAGTATCAAAAACTTAATTTTAAGTGAGGTATACTAAAAACAGAACGAGAGATTAAAATCGTATGTAAAAAGAAAAAAGCATACGTCTAGTGTCAGTAAAAGCAAGAATAAAGGCACATGAGAAAATTTTTTGACATAAGTATGGACAAAAAGAAATGCCCATCCATACAAAACAAATAAAGTGAATAAAAACAGAAAATGAAGTAAATGATCTTAAGTTTGTATTCATGTGAAACTAATAAAAGTTTGAATCTTATTCTTATAATTCAACATGCCAAGAGCAAATTCTTAAGCTGTAATTATCTCTAAAGAACAACTGGTTCCACGTGCTAACAAACTTGTCATCAAGAAGAACAACCAGCGTGTCGGTTCAGATTCACATATCACCGATACAATGCTGAGATTTGTCGTTGAAATTCTAAAACACCACAAGCTATACAAGCCGATTTCCTTAACTACAAATGTACCGATCATATACCTACACCAGTTTTAGACAACCATCAATCACAACAAAAGAAACCATACATTCACTTTCGAACTAGACACTCATACTTTCACTCTCACACCTGGACTACTCAGAACTATATTGTAGATGCCTCCTCCTGATCCCAAAACACTTATACCAAACCTCCCTTCGAAATTCAAGTTCTTGACACATGGTTATGATGAAGATCCTAAAACAAAGATGATTGTTGTTTCAAAAATGGTCGCCACAAGACTTCATCAACCATGGAGAGCTATTATGAGTGTTCAAAACAGATGTCTTATTGGAAAAGACTCAAGCTGGGACACAGTTAGACTTCCAATACTTCAGATACTATAGGGTATCGTTCACTCTGCTAATTTAGACTTCACATCATTAATTTAGGACGAATTTGAATGGCAAATGTGACAACCGTGTCTTGAGCCGGTTAGTTAAACCGATAGTGTTGACCTAAGTATATTATTATGTGTTAT
>BQNB010107092.1:2086-23241 GCA_026074375.1 Tanacetum coccineum | reverse complement strand
AACGATGACTCAACCAGGGACCAAGATGCAAGTTTGAAGTGAAAGTTTATGTTAACTCCAGGGGCTGAACTCACCAATGATTAAAACTTGTATTACATTATAAATAGTGATGCAAATCACAATTATTAGACATTCTACATTCGTAGGTCAGCCGACCATTTAGAAAAGGGAGAGAATAAGGTGTACGCACAGTAGCGTATCGGGCAAACCCATGGCGTTCGACTAGGGGATCGAAAGCATTACTTCAGCATAGTTTGTAATCATACTTCAATTTATTTTGGTAAAATATAATCACCCATGTTATTTTGATTGAGCAGATCATGCGGTTTAATTTATTGTTGCTATGCTATCAATTGTGCTTTATTATTTGTTCTTGTCATTTAATTATTTAATTATCTTTTGATTTATTATATTATGATCTCGTTGTTTTATCGCTTTCTTAATTATTTTATGTAGTGCGTTTAAGTGATCCGTGTGCTTTGTATTAATATTAAGGTGAGGTCTCTGATGTGTATTTTGTTTTAAATAATATTTTGCCAAGTTTTAAATTTATAAAACTCGTTTACCAATACACACACTAACGAGCAGAGAACCCGATCATGAGTAGTGTAGTTTTGGTAAATCCGAGGTCGTCCCAAGAGCTAAAGGGCGGTTACAAATCTGAGTTTAAATTGGTTGCCACATTTAAAAAGCTGTTTAGAATAATTGATTTGTAAGAGAATGAAAACTTTAAAGGAATGAACTAAGTAAGATTAAAGAGAAGGAGATACGATCCTAATTACTTCTTAATTAACATAATGATTTAATGATTCTACTAATTAGGAAAGTCAGGATCGAATGGTCATCAAATCCTTACTTATCTCGTGAAAGCCCAGTCCTACAGGTAATAGTAACTGAGACTTTGTCCCACTGGTCATGGTAAGCGAGCATCATATTCGGCATTCTTATGATCAAAGTAATATAACCAAACAGATAACTAATATTAACAAGAGATAAATGAATCACAATTATAATTAATAAGAAAAGCTTAGCTGAACATGGTATTCATACAATCAATATCACTGTCAATTAATGAAAGTAATGAAAACATGATAATCGAACCAAACTAGTATGCTGATGATGATCTGGACCGACTTCTCTCTTCTAGGATGGCTGTGGAGTGCTGGAAAATGACCTGGGATGATGTCCCAGTCGTCCCCTCAGATGGGAGGGAGAATGGATGCCAAATGAGGCTGAATTCGGCCTCTATTTATAGGTTTCTGGTGGTTTACGGCGTAACTGATTCGTTGGTTTACGCCGTAACCTTGCTGATGTAGACTTTCCAAAATATAGGCAAAATGGACTTTACGGCGTAACCAAATGGAAGGTTTACGGCGTAACATATGTGTTTATGGCGTAACGTAAGTGGTTATGGTGTAACATAAATGTTTATGGCGTAACGTAAGTGGTTATGGCGTAATCTCTTCAGCAACATTGTAGTTATTGCAAAATCGAGGCTCTTTAGTTATGATCCGGCTTTAACCCAAAACATGAAAATTGTAGATATCACTTTCGTCTTTCCATAGCCGCTTGAATCGACTTCAAAGAAGTTAGTATGAAGAAGTTATGGTCAAAATGCTAGAGCACATTTCCCGAGATATCTCAGGAGCATTTCTTCTTCAGCTTCATTTCTTCACATAATTCTTTTACGAGCCTTTCATAGTAACTCTAAATCATAAGTGGATAGCTTCACATATATTATTCTTTCGTAGAAGCGTCATTAAACTCCAATGCCTTGTTTATCATGATATTTATTGTCTAATTCTCGCGTTTCTTGCCAAATGCTTGCGTTTTTTCATTAAGTATCATATTCATGTATTTATAAGATATTTGCAAGCATTCTCATGGGGATTTTGACCCTAAAAGTATTAAATATTTGATGTTATCAAATATCCCCCCACTTGACTTCTACTTGCCCTTAAGTAGAACCGTTTAGAATAATTCATAAAAAGATTTTCCCAATTTGACTTGAAGAAATGAATTTATAAGTTACTTATGCTAGAAAACATCAGAGCCAAACACCTCACGAAAATGGGATCAAAAACACTCAACTCTCATTACAAATCTAAGTGTTCAATTTCGGGGTGATCACTCAATTGCACGGACATATTATGTGTTCCATCATAAGCTTGAAAAGTACACAAGTCTCCACCAACTAGAATTAGGGTCTAAACAGTCTTAAAGGCAACATGAGTGACATTTGGTTTATGAGGTGATATAAAGGGTTAGGATAGACATGGGATACACTTTTAATGGTTGTTAAGATAAAAACACAAAACAAATAGTCTAAAGTAATCTAAAGTTGTCATAACTAGCTACTGTCCATCCAAAGTCCAAGAGTCTGAGTTCAAAAACCTGATATTCAATAATGGGCTACTAGCTCCTTTTTTCATAATTGTTGAGATGGCTTGGTGCAATAATGGGCTACTAGCTCCATAATTTTTAACTTATTTTGCATCATCTTTACATTTTTGAGCACATGGTGGCTTTTTATTTGCACCTTCTTTTCTTTATTTTCTTTCTTCTTCTTTTTTAAATGATGCAAATGCTACATGAGTTTATATCTTTTTATTATTGCCCCTGCAGCATTTGATATTATACGCGCATCCCCCCACTTGAGATGAATAACGTCGAAAGTGATGACATAGGGGTCTTTATAGGTCATAACTGATTGGTCTTCCATGAATGCATAAAACCATGAACTTAAGTAGACAGAGATTTCAACATAACAAAAATAAAGACTACAGGGTAGGCTAAGGCGAAATGGTGTAACGAAACATATAGGGTTTAAACAGAGAATGGTTTAACAAGGTGATCTAAGGGTATCTTTGTAACAACTCACATTTTCACACCTTTTTACATCAATGAACATCCAATTATTTTTATTTTAAACTTTTACGCGTTCACTTTAAATTTCCAACGTTTAGCTAAATCGCGTAAACTAAAAATCAACATTCAACGTAAACGGACATTAAACAATTAAAAGTTTACGTCAAGCTAGTGTTAAATAATTATTTGGAGGATAATTATTAACTTGGCACATTTTATTTTATTGGTTACGTAAAGTGTTTACGTTTCGCAATAAAATACGTTTAGGCATTCACGAAACCACCAAAACTTATCTACGCTTCAACAAATACCCATTATTATACCCAATATCCAAATTTTTATAAAACTTCAACCATGTCATTCATTGTAGCCGAATACTGTATATAAGACCCCAACTAGATCATACACTTTACAAGATCATATAATATTATTTACTTTAACCTATAATTTAAAGCTTCAGTAAACACTAATATTCACCACAGATATCAAAGATTTTTTCCTAGTCCTTTCCCACCCTAAACAATTCGGTCAATACATACATCCTAGGGGACAATGAGCACACAAAACCTTTACCAAAATCTTGAACTAGAACTCATTATGCTAGCTCATGACTAGTAATCTTGACCAATTTTTCTCCTTAATTCCCTCCCCTTATTTTCTTATGGTCTTGATCTTCAATAGTGTCTTTGACTAATCCTAGTAGTATATAAGTGTAAGGCTTGTAGAAAACACACTTCTCATTCCTTAAGCCAAAAACTTCACTCATTTCTCTCTTGTGTCAGCCCACGGCTAAACACAAGCACACACAAACAATCCATACAATTATTATTACCAAGTATTCAAGTATTCTAACATCATATCTAAGGTATTCTAAGGTATATTGATGGCTTGGTTTAGTGTCTAAAAGGGTTAATCAAGAAAAGTGCAAGATTAGAGTTTCCTTGGAAATTAGGGTTTTCTAGTCTTGGAAGCTTGGGTTTTGATTCTAAATTAGGGTTTAGAACTTGTTTCTCTTCATCATACTTCATCTTAAGGTCATCTAAAAATCCTACACTCTTTACATTTATGATTTTATGTACATATAATGTTTATATAGTAAATCACCATCTAGGAAACATATTAAGATGTAAAATGGATTTTTACACATGATCATGGTTTAAAATACTTGTACATATGTTATATTGATGTCAAGAACATGTTGGAATAAAAGTATATACATATTACAAGTATGGTTTAATTTATAAAAGTATATATAAACTAGTTGTTTAAAAGTTTACTTATTAAGTTTATAAGTAAAAGTGATGTAAGGACTTGTTATCATGGACATTACTTGGACAAATAATGGACTAAAAGACTTAAAATATATGAAACTTATGGTAGAAAGTGTTGTAGACGAGTTGTAGCAAATTAACTAAGCTAAAAACTTATAAAAACAAGTTTTATAAACATTTTAACCAAAACATCAAAAGTTTCTGTTTGAAATTCAAAAATAAAATAATTATTTTATGTTTTATTAAAATACTACATGTTACAAGGATCGTAAAGATATAAAGAACTCAAAAAATCAAGCTATAACGAAGAAGTTATGCTATTTGCAAGTTTACGCTAATTAAATATATACAAGGTGTTTCTATAAAAGTAATTTTATAAAAATAAGTTAATGTTCATCTCAGAAACTTTTTGGAAAATACTTTAGTTAGATAGAACTTATAATTACAAAAACGTGCTCGAAAGAATCACTAAAATCGGAGTTAAAACGAATAAGATATGACTTTTACAAGATTACGATAATTAATTTTATAAAGTGCATGAACAGTAAAATCACTGTTCATCAGAGAGTTAAAAATATTGAAATGTAATATTTTGATACATCTTTTAATACGAAAACGTGAACTTAAAGAACGTACAAAACGGACTTAAAACGAAAAAGATACGCACTATTTTATACTTGTGCACTATTTCCTGACATGAATAGGTGGTGTTCGTTGTAATAAAAAAATTACGAAACATTTTAGAATCACTTATATAATATTTATACATGTTTTAAACTTTATAAATATTATTTTACAAAGGCGATTGAACTATTTATACGATTATACGAGTATAATTACATGGATATTATTTATCAAATGTGATTATTATTATTTCACAATGCATTAGATGTGATGTAGGCTTTATAGATTATATATGGTGTTCGTTATTCAAGTACTTCGTCTCATACGGACTATAATTTAATTAGGTTGCACCGGACATGTAGTGCACGCATTTCATTCTATGATGTACATTGTTGATATTCTCATTCACTCATTGTGATGTTTATAAAGCTCCTCTTTCACTTATTTTTCATTTTCTTACAAATCTCATGGGAGAATACTATGCTCCGTTACACTTTTTTTTATATTATTACAATCTCTTTTACTACTTGATTGCATACTTTTTTTCGTAGTTGGTTACACGCGCGTTACCATACTCATTGACTAGTGTTTACATACTCATTGCAAACTCGTTATAACTTTGTTATACACTCATTTGTATATCTCACGGTGAGATACAATACTTGTTTTTACTTATGAACGCAACAACTATACTTTACTCTTATGATTGCGGATTAGCTTAAGTTGCATGAACTGTAAATTACTCAAAGGGTGATTGTGTTTTCACACTAATTATTATATAATATTATAATAAAATTAAAAATATATATATAAGTCTAATAATCAACCATTCAATGATACCGAGAAGTAGTATAGAGTGTTCCCGGGTCGTTTATCCCCAACGAGGCTGGAATGGACAATCGATACGATCGAAGATTTGAGTTTGAAGGAAGGAATTGATTCGAGAAGTTGAAAAAGTCAAATTATATAACAACAAACAAAAACGTTTAAGAAAAACCTAGAAATTATGAAATTAACTGAAAAACGAGGGAGCACGAATCCGAACAAAGGGGGAAAACTAAATCTTTAAAAATAACCTTACGAGAATTTTTCACTTCTAAACACTCTACGGGACAAATAACGAAGAATGAAAAGGACTAGGGACCGAAACGGAGTTGTTGGACCCAAAAACGAGTTCAAGACAAAAAACCGCCACCTCGGACGTTCTTTAAAAAGTAAAAGTTGTGAAAATGACCCTACGGAAAATTTTATATTTTTTCCTTTCAAACTAGATGATAAAGAAATTTTTCTAAAATAGCAAAAAATTATTTTTTTGATAATTTTTGTATTTTTTATGAATTAATTAACTTTTAACTATTAAATTATAAAAATATTAATTGGTACGAAAAATTCTGAATATGAATTTACAAAAAATACTAGACCTATGGAGTATTCTACGAAAAATAAGAAAAACAAATTGGCTTACGAAGAAGCCGAATAAGTGTACACTTATTAAGCTTAAATGGACAAAATGTGTATAATACACAAGCCCTTGAGTTCTGTAACGAAAAATGACCAAGGGCGATGTGGTAAGAGTGTGTGTGTAAAAGGGGGACTGTATCGCTTGGTCCCGGGTTCGAGTCTTGCTCACCCGGGCCAAGTGTCTTTCCCTTTTTTTTCTTTCGAAAACTCAAAGAAGCAAAGTTGTTAAGCTCGTGGGGCTTAACAACTTTGTCTTCTACAACTTTTGCTGAAAAGCTGTCAATAAGCTTAAAAATAAGCTTAAAGTTGACAGAATGCTTAAAGATTGGCTTAAAGCTATGAAAGGCTAAGACATTTGGACTTTTGGACAAATAAGCAATGCTTAGAACTAAATGAGCTAAGGGGAAGCCTAAACTATACTAAATAAGCAATAAAAGGTTAAGAGCTAAAACTAAATAAGCTGTAAAAAAAAACTTAAGTGGACAGAAACTAAGACAAGCTTAAAAGCTAAAAGCTTCTATTTTCAACACAAAGTAAGCTATGAAATATGGCAAATTTAAGATCCTACAACTAACTTATCCCACCTTAATAAGCAAAATAGGATCAAAATTAAGCCTATGGGGCGGATACAAGGGGGGGGGGGGGCTATTAAGCCAAGAAGTGGCTTAAAACCCACAACAGTACTAACTTGGAGGTTAGTACTGTTGGTGTAAATATGGGCTTAAAAATAAGCTGTCAAATAAGCTCTAAACAAAAAATTAAGCTAAAACAGATTTAGTACCCTAGCTTATGGACTTATGCACCAAATTTTGACTTTTAAAAATCATTTTTACTTGCTGATTTTTGATGGTGAAAAAGGGTCTTTGCTTTTTAAAAACTGCCACTTAAAAAATCTTGAGTGGTTTTGACTTACCAAGTCAAAAGACAAAGAGGTTTGGGCAGCTTGTATTTAACACACAAAAGACTCACTTTAAGACACTCAAGCTTAAGATCCAAGAGCTTATCTTAAATAAGCACTTGAAGCTCTTTGAAAACACTCAGTTTAAAAGGAATTTAGCAACTTTTAAAATTCAATTTTCTAAAACTTAAAAAACTTTTAAAACAGCTTCTATTAAGCTTAAGAACTTAAGCTAAACCTAACTAAATGACCCCAACCCATGCCAAAGCCATTTTGACCCGTTTTATAAGTTGTCCCAAACACCCCCTTAATTTTTAAGAAGTGACTTAAAAACTTATGTAAACTAAAGTTTACTGAAATTTTGAGTAGACTAATATTACTTAAGCTATTTAAAACATAAAAAAGGTAAAAAGAAAAACAAATAAGCACTTAAATTTGATAATAAGCTAGTGACAGAAATAAGCTTTCTTGACAGATTTTAAGCAATTTACATGGAAATGAAAAGAGAGTAACTAAGAGGCATACTTAGCATGAGTAGACACTAATAAGCATATAAAGACAGTAATAAGCTGAAGAATAAGACTGATAAGTATTGCATACAAGTAACCGAGGATAAAACTTACAAGGTCAAATGCATAGGTAATTAAATCTGATCCTAACCCCATAGTCCTTTGTGTTTGTATACAAACACAAACCATGGCTCTTCCAAGTCTTAGCCTTGCTCCAAAGTTATAACATCACAATTAGCTTTTTTAGACAGAATATTTAACCAAATTTTGCATTAATTCTTTAAAAAGAGTACAAGCTTTTAACCAGAATACAAACTTAAAACAACATTACAATGAGCTTAAAAAAAACTTAAAGATTACAATTTAGCTAAAAAAAACTTAAAAACTTTTATATATTCACCCTTTTTTCTTCTTCTGTCTTCAGCCTTTTATAGCACAAGTATGTGCTTGTTGTGCTTCTTGTGAGAGTGCAAAGTCAAGCAAATCCTGTCCCTTGGTTTTTCTTGAAGTCCAAGCCGATTGATATAGACCTTTTGATTGGTTTTTTGTGTGGGTTTGGATTGCCAACATGGCAATTGGGATTTGTGAAGGATTAAGGGTTAATAGTTGCAGGGTTTGAGGGGAAAACGGGGGGTAAAGACTGGTTATGGGGGGAATACATTTTAGGCGGGAAAAAATGGGGTTTATAAAGGTTGGGGGTGACAGTTTACGAGTTTAGGGATTGGGCAAAATTGGCCCCTCAAAGTTATATGGTTTATTGCATTCATCGTCCTTGTGGTTATATAACTTTGGGGACTTGGCAAGTTAAGTCCCCAGCGTTTATATAAACACTTTTGCTGAACCGTCCTTGGTTTGTTATAACTTTTAGGACTGAAGTTTTAGTCCTTGGAGTACAACTTTGCTTCCATGGCAGTTTTCCCCCTTGTCTTTCTTTTTCTCTTTTCTTCTTATAAATACAAGTTTAGGGTTTGGCAATTTTAACCCTCAAACTTATATTTCTTGCACATTCGTTTGATTTTGGATTGTCGGGGGTTGATACTTTGACTTTGACAAGTTGACTTTTCTGTTGACTTTTTGACTTGATTGACTTTTCGGCTTCGATTTGGCTTTGTCTTTCACAGTCTTTTCCATTCCGAGTCCGGTTTTGTCGTTTTGGCTTTGTTTTTCGTCTTTTTCTTAGTTTTCCGTTCCTGCACAATACAATTAGCAAAACAAGCATATATTTGGCATTTTAAGTCCGTTTTTGGTTATTTTAGCTCGTTTTTAAAGGTAAAAGGTATGTGTAATTAAGCACATACCAAAATCCCTCATACTAAGGTATTGCCGTGTCCTCACGCAATGTTATGAAGTAAACATTTACGAAAACTAAGAATCTCAATCCCCCTCGACTAATAACTTTGAAAAGTAAAATATAAAAAAACCAAGTGTTCGTCAAGGGAAACTAAATAATCCAAAGCTTCGACAAGTCTCGGTTCACTACTTTTATTAGTTTCCACTCTAACTATCCCTAATATTTTTGGATTTCCTTTTTTTTTTCTGACTTCCTGCTTGACTTCCGTTATATATGTTTAACACTGGGATCATAGAATGAGAAACGCCCATAGAGTAATATACGGATGTCCTGACGGATAAATTCATCGTCCCCGATTTTTCACTAGTTCTAAACCAAGCAATTAAACAAGATCATTTGTCAATATAAGTCTAAATGCTAAGCACTCATACTTATGACTTGTGAACTTTTAACTCCCAACATGAATGTATGATTTAAATGTGTGTACTCATTTCAACTCAACCATAGTTCACTTTATTTTCATGTCGTAATTCAGATGAATCAATGACTCAAAGCATACAACTTATTAGGACCTTGTAACATGATTTTAAAGAACGAGATTTAAATGTGTTCTTTTTGCAACATCTTTTATCATTATAATCATAAGTCTTTTAAGGTAGGATGCGTTGCTTCGTTTGAACACCTACCTGGCCTCGCTCCCTAGTGGATATCACAACCAACGACGATGTTCTTAGTTTGAAAAAACCCTCCCCGTTGCTAGCGTAGCGGGATTCACATCAACACCTTCCTTCTCATATGGGAAGGATACGTGTCTTAGATTGAACCCTCACCTCAGACCTCGCTTCCTGGTGAGATATCACAACACACCAAATCCTTAGAGTAAAGTATGTCTTAAGTTTGAACCCCACCTGTGGTTAGCGGAGTGGGATTATCACGGACACATATTTTGACTTGCTACATATAATCAAATGTATGCTTTATTGGCATATTGCAATATTCATGTTATTTTTGCATTCATACTTCATTCATGCTTCTGTTGGCATTTTACTTTCGAATTATTATGAAACAGAAAATCTTCTTAAAAGTATTCAGGTTACAAATTTGAAGCTTTTTCTAAAAACATTGATTGACTTAGTTGAACTGAATTGAGTACGTATTATTAGGTGGATTAGAAGCTAATGGGAGAAAAAGCCACAAGTTACTCATATAAGTTTTTGTTCAACACATAAACTTATATTTAACTCTATCACTTCTTGTTCTTCACTTATTAATATTCGAAGCAATCGGATTCGTGAAAGCTTAGCCTACTAGCGGTAAGTTGCAGGAAACTAAGCTTAGGCTCAACACGCCCCGATCGAGTTCAAAAATTATTCTCATTTCTACCATTAGGAAAAGTCAAAGCTGTGACAAAACACTGTAAATTTTTTTTATTTTTTTTTAAATTTTCAATTTTTTGGTATTAATATATTTGTGGTAAAAACGGGATACGTGATAACAACGCTACAGGCAAAAATCAAATCGAGATCCCCCCCGATTCTAGAAACGAAAAACATCGTCCTCGATGGTTATCAGGGGTTCATACGTAAATCTAAGGCGTTTATGAAGTGTGCCAAAAGATAAAAAGATTTTGCCGATTAGATTTGGATACTGGATTCCAAAAATAAAGCTGAGGAAGTGAAATATATTGTGGGAATACTGCAAGCACGAGAGCACCACAAAATATCCTCCCTAAAAAACAACCAAACTATCTTCACAATCCGGGGAAATCCTGGACATACAACACCAAAGCACACAAAATTGGACAAAATACGGTAATGGAAAATGTAAAGTTATCCACAAAAAACACTTATTTTTATTACTACTACTGATAAGCATGGGGTGCCTCCACGAAGCGCATTGTTTTAGGGTCGGACGTTGACCCGTTCCCCCGAATTCATTGGCCCTGGGGAACGTCTGGAGATCGGGAAACCTCGGTTGTATGGTCCCTCCAAGTTATTGTGTGTAACGATGACCATTCACTTTACGTTGGGCCGAGTTGAGATAATCGGACAGTGCCATAAGGAAAATCTTGGGTACAGTGATATGGTCCTCAGGACCAAACGGGATTTCAATTTGCACGAGAAAATCTTCAGTCTAGAGTTGAAGAGGAGAACACGATCTCCAACGTGAAACGCGGTTTTTGATCTTAACATCGTGTATCTTCTTGGTTTTCTCTTATAGATCCAAAGGTTTTCTGTAGGCATGATCACGAAGTTCATTTTGTTCATTCAGTTTAACTTTCCTGTGATCACCCGCAGTTTGAACATCAAAAGTTGTATGCTTGAGGGCCCAATAGGCTTGGTGCTCTAATCGATCGGTAGATGACATGCTTTCCATACAACAAGGCTTATACGGAGCGCACCCGATGGTGTGTTTTGTAAGCGTTGCGGAAAGCCATAGAGCATCATCTAAGTTTGTCCGACCTGGGAGGCACGATTTTCTCCAGGTTCTCTCACAAGAATACGCTTTAAACCACGATTTGACACCTCAACTTGCCCACTTGTTTGTGGGTGATACACGGTGGAGAGACGGTGAGTGACTCCATACTTAAGCATGACCTTTGTAAACTGGTCATTGCAAAAGTGTGTTCCGCGATCACTTATGATAGGCTCGGGTGGGCACAAATCTGGAGAATTGAGTTTTCAAAGAAATTTGCAAACAACACGGGGCATATTGGTGGGGAGCGCCTTTTGCTTAAACCATTTTGACAAGTAGTCATCAGACACGAGTTTGTACTTGTTCCTTCTTGAAGACGGGAACGGCCCCCATAAAAATCAATGCCTAGAGGTCAAACGATTTCGCACAATTGGATGGAGTTTTTATGGCATCTCATCACGTTGCGTAATTCTTCCTGATGTTGACAAATGTCACAAGGGTGACAAAGTTTGGATCCTTGTAGATGGTGGGCCAATAGAATCCTGTAGTCAAAGTTCTTTCTTGCCTGTGTTAATTGGCACCATAGTGTCCCCCAGTAGGTCCACTGTGGCAAGCTTTGAGAATGTCTAAAGCTTCTTGCCCAGAAACACAACGTCTGATCACTTGGTCAGCACAGTTTTTAAACAGAAAGGGATCATCCCAAAAAAGAATGCTGAACATCCTTGAAAGATTTATTTTTTTGTTGGGATTGTCTATGCCCTTGATAACGATAATTTCCTCGCCATGGTAGTTTGCAAAAGTCTTGAAACATGGGGTACTTTCATCTTTAAGAGAATAGATCCAAGGGTTTCGAGAGGAAATGCTTCCATTTTTTTCTAGTTTCGAACTTATCTTGGTGAGGATTTTCCAGTCTTGAAAGATGATCTGCAGCAAGATTTTCTGCTCCTTTTTTGTCTCGAACATCAATGTCAAATTCTTGGAGCAATAGGATCCACCGCATGAGTCTTGCCTTAGCATCCTTCTTGGCAAAGAGATACTTGATGGCAGAATGGTCAGTATACACTATGCTTTGGACAATCACAGATATGACCAGAATTTCGCAAAGGCATACCATACGGCAAGTATTCCTTTTCGGTAGTAGTGTAGTGAGCTTTGGAGCCTCGTTCATAGTTCTTGCTAGCATTGTGTATAGGTTGGAATGGCTTGTTTTTTCTTTGCCCTGGAGGAACTGCCCCCCAATTTGCGAAGTCGCTAGCATCGCACATTAGTTCAAAGGGCTAAAGTCCCAGTCGGGAGCATTTAAGATCGGAGCCTCAGTCAATTTTTCTTTTGAGTGTATTAAAGGGATTCGATACACACTTGCAGTGAAGAAAAATGGAGTCTCTTTTTCAGCAAATGAGTCATAGGAGGGCGTTTTCAAGAAGTCCTGAATGAATCGTCGGTAAAAAACGGCGTGCCCAGGAAATACGGCACCTTTCACAGTAGTCGGATGAGGGGCTTGATTATAACTATAACTTTAGCTACGATCAAACCTCAATTCCCGATTAGAAATTTTGTGTCCGAGAAAACAAGGCCCTTCCTTCTCCATGAAAAATCTCTTCTCCCAGTTTAAAGACAAATTGGTGTCTTCACACCGCTTCAACATCTTTTCCAAATGGGCTAGGCACGTAGAGAAAGAGTCCCCAAAGACCGAAAAGTCATCCATAAATACTTCCATCGTTTTTTCAATCATATCGTGGAAGATTGCCATCATACATCTTTGGAACGTGCCAGGAGCATTGCATAGCCCAAAAGGCATGCGACGATAGGCAAATGTTCCGTATGGGCAAGTAAAGGTTGTCTTTTCTTGATCTTTTGGGTCAATTGGGATCTGAAAGTAACCCGAGAAGCCATCGAGGAAACAGTAGTATTCGTTTCCTGCTAGTCTTTCGAGCATTTGGTCCATAAAAGGCAGTGGGAAGTGATCTTTTCGGGTGGCTTCATTAAGTTTTCTGTAATCAATACATACTCGCCATCCCGTGACCAACGTGTAGGAATTTGTTTCATTTCATCATTGTGATGACGGTCATGCTCCTTTCTTAGGTACACAGTGTACCGGGCTCACCCAAGGGCTGCAGAGATGGGTAAATCAAATCAGCGTCAAGGAGTTTTTCAACTCTTCTTGATAATCATCGTGGATTTGTGGGGGTACCTTCTCTGACCTTTGCACAGATGGTTCATAGTCCTTTCCATTAGAATTTGTGAGGACAAAATTTCTGGGCTAACACCCTTTCAATGAGAGTTCTAAGGCAATGGCTCCGCTTGTTGGACTTGAGAACTGAGAAGAGCTGTTTTTTCTCATTTTTAAGTTTTAGCAATTAAGCAGGCAACTTGTCGTCACCTTCTAAAAATGCGTATTCAGATGGGGTGGCAGTTCCTGGAGTTCAAATCGGGAGGTTCATCAACGGAGACTTCACGATTGTAGCTCAAACGAGTTTGAGTTCTTTCCTAACTTCAGGCAAATACTTGGTTCGTGATTTGGGAGGGGGGGTGGTGGTTCATCTGTTTCAAAATTGCTTCTTGAAGCGGATGTCCCCTCAGGATCCTGGTAAGTTGGATCAACGTCAGATGAAGGTTGGATCATCTTGTAGAGCATAGTAAATGAATCTGTTCTTCATTAAAAGAAACATCACTGTCCACGAAGGAGTGAAGATTTGGAGAAGCTAGTAGAAACAATAGGCTCAAAATCTTGGAGTGGGATTGCCACTCGCGATCCGTTTGGAAAATCCTTGCCTGAGATACTCATCACAAGCCATATCGATGACGTCGATTTTGGTTACCGTTCATATGGTTGAATCAGGTGTGTATTTTGAAGTTCGGTCTAGTTGGTATATGTGATTGGCTCCTTGACAACACGAAGGGTAACCTCACCTTCATTAAAATCTATCAAAGCATGACTGGTTTCAAGAAACATCGCCGAGAATTAAGGGTACTCGGGGATCAGGTTCAAAATTAAAACTTACGAAGTCTGGGGAATATTGGAACTTTCCCACCATTAGACGGACGCTTTAGCATACGATTGGTTCAGTTGATTGAACGATCTGCTAGTTCTTAACCGTCATGCAAGTTTGGGTCCATCCAGCTCCGTATGAGTTCGGGATGAGCGAGATCTTTCCAGGAACGGAATAAGGCATGAGATTAATTGCTTCGCACAAGATGGCCAATGCGTTGCATGTGAGTAATCCCCGTAAATTCACATGGAATAGAAATCGGCCAGGGTCTCCAAGGTTCTTTGGTTAACTTGTTGAGGATGACGATGATAGTTTCTTCATTCAAAGGAGTTCTTGCCAATTCGCTCAATTTTTCTTTGTTTCCTATTAAGGTTTTTAAAGTCGAAGCAAATTTAGGCATGAGCATCAAGGCATCGGTAAAGCTAATCTCAAAACTCAAATCTTTAAAGATTTCATAGAATTTCTCGTTTTGGTCGTTAGCTTTTTCCTTGCGCTTTTCGTCATTTCTTCTTGATGGAAATGGAATTGATGCTTTAGGAACTGGAGTAACAACGGGAGCAACATTGGGCTCAGGATTTGGATTACGAGTCTGAATTTGAACAACAGGAGGTTGGACGTTTTCGGTGCTTCCGTTATTAGCAGGAGGCATCGTGTCCTTTGTCACCTCGGCATCATGATTAACTGCTTTCGGTCCTTGGATGGTAACACCACTTCGGGTAGTGATACCTTTTAAATCTTCCTTTGGGTTGGTAATAGTGTTACCAGGAAGAGTTCCAGAACCGGAAGTAGAAGCTGTATTAGCAGTAACAAATTTTGAAAGCATGTCAGTCAAATTTGCCATTTGGGATTGCAGGTTTTGACCTTGGTTTTGCATGTTTCTCAACAAATGCTATTGGCTGTGGACATATCTTTCATAATCTGTTTTAGACACACCGGTGTGTTCTGTGGAGGCAGGTCTTGATGAGTAACTGGGTTGATGAGGATATCTGGTTGATGAACCGGAGGTCGATAAATCTGTCTTGGTGGAATTTGTTTCCTTCTGTTTTGATTGAAGTTATTTCTCGATTGAATTGTTTTGACTATTTGCATGAGGATTCTGAACTGAGGAAACCAGAGGTCGAATTTGATTTGGACCATCGGAGGTCGGAACAGAGTTAGCTTGGTTGAAATTGGACCGCAGCGGCCTGGGACACATACTCTTGGTTAGTGTAATGGTACATTTGTGTTAGTGGCTGGAAGTTTTGATAAGATTGACCTCCCTACAGTTACACAACTTTGTTCAAACGCTTTTACGGGGGCGGAAGTTGGGGTTTGGTTCTTTCTATCGAGAATTAATGCTTCCGAACAGTCTTGAGTTCAGGAAACATTCAGATGAGATGCTTTGGGTGGAAGAGCTTGTATCATTTTGCTTACACAGCTTTGTTCCTTGATTGAAGTACCTTAGATTGCTCTCGATGATTTTTAAACATCTAGAGGGCATTTTGTATAAGAAGTTACCACACGCAGCTGTGTTCAAGAGTCTTGATCCATTTTGAGTTTAGGGCATTATAGAATGTATCGAGGTTGATGCAATTCTGAAAAAACTGATGGGGCATCCCCTTACACGATATTGAAACGATCCCAAGCTCATAAATACGTCTCTTCAAAATTTTTGCTGAAATCTCGTGTATTTCATTTATAGAGATTTGTCGTTTTAGAGGGAGGAAGAATTTGTTAATAAATTTCGAAAACAAGATCATCCCATGTTATCAATCGACCGAGGGGGGTTCTTTTTCTTAGCTATCCGGGTGCCCCTTCGAGAGAAAACGGAAAAAGCATGAGCTTAACCAAAAGTATTTGGTTTACGTTCGGAATCATTCATCGTAGAAGTGATATTGTTGAAATAATCGGATGTGAGCTTGTGGGTCTCTTTATCGTGTCCAAAAAAAATTGGCTTGTTTTGAAAAGATTAAGTATACCATGCTTTGGTTTTTTTTCTTTCGATCTCAAAGTTATTCGACGGTGATTTCCGGAATAACTATCGCATCTCGTAACCTCGGTGGGTGCTTTCAAGTATTGTGCCATAGTACGATTATCAGCCATCGTAACTATGGGAGGATTATCAGGTTTCTCAAGATTAGATGATTCAACAGAAGGCTGACGGACAGGAGGTTCTGGAACTGAAATACGGGCTTGAGATCGAGTGCGCATGCAACAAATTAGAATATAAAAAAGGAAAATTTACACTATTTTTTTGGGTTTTTCAATGATTTACTTCACATATTGGTTTTAACGGGACAATGAGATAGGACAACATTAAACAAAGAATCTAATTACTCACGGTAGCTCTCAAAAAGATAAACTCACAGGTGAGCGGAGGAGTATTATAGCGCGAAGCTTTTTATCCTTTCGGGTCGTGGTTCTAGGAACAACCCTCCTTATTCCCACTTTATAGGTTTCTAACTTTCAGGTGAGCCGTACGTCGTAAGAGACACAAAAAGGCAGTTTTTTAAATCTTTGTTCCGAATTGGGATACCAACAAGTTCACCGGAACTTATTATGAAACTACCTAATTGAGAATATTATATTTTGGTATTTTACCAATTTGTGAAATTTTATTTTCTTTTTTATGACATGTTTTTATATTTTTGATTTTTCTTTGTTTTTTTTTATCTGATAATTATACTAAAAGAAATGAAATTTTTTTGTACTTTCTTTATATTTTTTAAATAAAAGAAAATATTCACAGTTTCAAACACAATTGATCAAACGTAACGATAAACGGTTTCACAGCCTCCCCGGCAGCGGCGCCAAAAATTGATTGGTGGTTTTCACACTAAATATATATATAATATATAATAAAATATAAAATATATATATAAGTCTAAAAATCAACAAGAGCAATAAAACCGAGAAGTAGTATAGAGTGTTCCCGGGTCGTTTATCCCCAACGAGGCTGGAATGGACAATCGATACAATCGAAGATTTGAGTTTGAAGGAAGGAATTGATTTGAGAAGTTGAAAAAGTCAAATTTCTAACAAACAAACAAAACGTTTTAAGAAAAAGTGAAAATTACGAAATTAAATAGAAAACGAGAGCCGAATCCCGAACAAAGGGGGAAAAACCTAAAATCTTTAAAAATAACCTTACGAAGAATTTTTCACTTCTAAACTACTCTACGGGACAAATAACGAAGAATGAAAAAGACTAGACCGAAAACGGAGTTCGTTTGACCCAAAAACGAGTCAAGACAAAAAACCGCACCCGGACCGTTCTTTAAAAAGTAAAAAGTTGTAAAAATGACCCTACGAAAAATTTTATATTTTTCCTACAAACTAGATGATAAAAGAAAATTTTCTAAAAAAGCAAAATATTTTTTTGATAATTTTTGTATTTTTTATGAATTAAATAAACTTTTAACGAAATTAAATTATAAAAAATATTAAATGGTTACGAAAAATTCTGAAAAATTTACAAAAAATACTAGACACTATGAGTATTCTACGAAAAATAAGAAAAACGAAATTGGCTTAAGGAATAAGCCCGAATAAGCTGTCACAGCTTATTAAGCTTAAATGGACAAAATGTGTATAAATACACAAGCCCTTGAGTCTTTAACGAAAAAGACCCAAGGGCGCAGTGGTAGAGTGTGTGTGTAAAAGGGGGACTGTATCGCTTGGTCCCGGGTTCGAGTCTTGCTCACCCGGGCCAAGTGTCTTTCCCCCTTTTTTTTTTTCGAAAACTCAAAGAAGCAAAGTTGTTAAGCTCGTGGGGCTTAACAACTTTGTCTTCTACAACTTTTGCTGAAAAGCTGTCAATAAGCTTAAAAATAAGCTTAAAGTTATTAAGCTTAAAGAGCTTAAGAGCAAAATGGCTTAAGACATTTGGACTTTTGGACAAATAAGCAATGCTTAGAACTAAATGAGCTAAGGGGAAGCCTAAACTATACTAAATAAGCAATAAAAGGTTAAGAGCTAAAACTAAATAAGCTGTTAAAAAAAAACTTAAGTGGACAGAAACTAAGACAAGCTTAAAAGCTAAAAGCTTCTATTTTCAACACAAAGTAAGCTATGAAAATGGCAAATAAGCTCCTACAAACTAATTATCCACCTTATTAAGCAAAATCGGGATCAAAATATAAGCAATGGGCGAGCTCAATAAGCAAGAAGTGGCTTAAAACCCACAACAGTACTATTGGAGGTATAGTTACTGTTGGTGTAATATGGCTTAAAAATAGCTGTCAATTAAGCTTAAACAAAAATTAAGCTAAAAAACATATTTGTCCCTAGCTATGGATTATGCAACCAAAATTTTTGACATTTTAAAATCATTTTTACTTCTGATTTTGAGGTGAAATAGGTCCTTTGCTTTTAAAAATGCCACTTAAATAATTTGAGTGGTTTTGATTACCAAGTCAAAAGACAACAGAGTTTGGCAGCTTGTATTGCAACACACTAAAGAATCACTTTAAAGACACTCAAGCTTAAGATCCAAGAGTTATCTTAAATAGAGCATTGAGCTCTTTGACAACACACCCAGTTTAAAACTGACTTAGAAACTTTTTAATAAATCAATTTTCAACTTAAACAACTTTTAAAACAGTTCTATTAAGCTTAAGAACTTAGCGAAACCTAACTAAATGACCCCAACCATGCCAAGCCTTTTGACCGTTTATAGTTGTCCAAACAACCCTTAATTTTTAAGAAGTGACTTAAAAACTTATGTAAACTAAAGTTTACTGAAATTTTGAGTAGACTAATATTACTTAAGCTATTTAAAACATAAAAAAGGTAAAAAGAAAAACAAATAAGCACTTAAATTTGATAATAAGCTAGTGACAGAAATGAGCTTTCTTGACAGATTTTAAGCAATTTACATGGAAATGAAAATAGAGTAACTAAGAGGCATACTTAGCATGAGTAGACTTAATTAGCATATAAAAGACAGTATAAGCTGAAGATAAGGCTGATAAGCTATTGCTACAGTAACTGAGGATTAAAACTTACCAAGGTCCAAATGCATAGGTACTTAAAACTAATCCTAACCCCCTAGTCCTTTGTGATTCTGAATACAAACACAAACCATGGCTCTTCCAAGTCTTAGCCTTGCTCCAAAGTTATAACATCACAATTAGCTTTTTTAGACAGAATATTTAACCAAATTTTGCATTAATTCTTTAAAAAGAGTACAAGCTTTTAACCAGAATACAAACTTAAAACAACATACAATGAGCTTAAAAAACTTAAAGATTACAATTTTAACTGAAAAAGAAATACTTAAAAACTGGTTATATATTCATCTCCGTGCTTCTTCTTCTGTCTTCAAGCTCCTTTTTATAGCACAAGTATGTGCTTGTTGTGCTTCTTGTGAGAGTGCAAAGCCAAGCAAATCCTGTCCCTTGGTTTTTCTTGAAGTCCAAGCCGATTGAGATAGACTTTGATTGGTTTATTGCTGGGTTTGGCTTGCCAACATTGGCAAATGGGATTTGTGAAGGATTTAAGGGTTATTAGTTGCAGGGTTTTGAGGGAAACCGGGGGGTAAAGACTGGTTATGGGGGGAATACATCTTTGGCGGGAAAAATGGGGTTTATAAAGGTTGGGGGTGACAGTTTACGAGTTTAGGGATTGGGCAAAATTGGCCCCTCAAAGTTATATGGTTTATTGCATTCATCGTCCTTGTGGTTATATAACTTGGGGACTGGCAGTTAAGTCCCACGGATTATATAACACTTTGCATGAACCGTCCTTGGTTTGTTATAACTTCAAGGACTTGACAGTTTTAGTCCTTGGAGTACAACTTTGCTTCCATGGCAGTTTTCCCCCTTGTCTTTCTTTTTCTCTTTTCTTCTTATAAATACAAGTTTAGGGTTTGGCAATTTTAACCCTCAAACTTATATTTCTTCACATGTTGACTTTTGGATTTGTCGGGGTTGACTTTGACTTTGACCAGTTGACTTTTCTGTTGACTTTTTGACTTGATTGACTTTTCGGCTTCGATTTGGCTTTGTCTTTCACAGTCTTTTCCATTCCGAGTCCGGTTTTGTCGTTTTGGCTTGTTTTCGCTTTTTTTAGTTATCCGTTCCTGCACAACACAATTAGCAAAACAAGCATATATTTGGCATTTTAAGTCCGTTTTTGGTTATTTTAGCTCGTTTTTAAAGGTAAAAGGTCTGTGTAATTAAGCACATACATAACTCAGAGGGATAAGCTGAGAATGTTATAAAATACGATCTATTGGGATTGACAATCTCGTCGGGTGTTTAGCGTTCCCTAGATACGGCTGTTATACCATGTCGGAGCACGATGGATTGGTGTTCTTCAGGGCCACTAACTACATACTCATTAACTCTTATGTTGCACTTGAATAAAGTGGCATACATATAAGTCTACGTCGCAGTTTCATGAACTTAGGGGTGAAATCAAAATCATACATGGTGACTATTGTATTGGATACAATGGTCATGCATGCTTTACAAAAGCTTTGGTCCAACTATGCATAACTTTTTATGACTATCGTATGGGATACAATAGTTATACACATCCTTGATTTCAACATTCATGCATACATTTTGGTGACTATTATAACAATTGAAATGGTCATACACTCTTTACAAATCTTTGATCCAACATTTACATTTACAAAAATCTATGAACTCACCAACTTTATGTTGACACGTTTGAGCATGTTTTTCTCTGGTGAACAAGCTACTTGACATACTTGATATGCATTGGAGTCTAAACAATACAAGATTACTGTAACACCCCCAAATTGGGTCGCAGCGGAATAAGGGTCCGGGGCGTGTTACTTCTCAGATCAATAACACAAGATAATATAAGAACGACCAAAAA
>BQNB010107090.1:5266-23241 GCA_026074375.1 Tanacetum coccineum | reverse complement strand
CTTAGAAACTATTCCTTCAATTGCCATTTGCTTGTTCCTTAAAATGATGGGTAATATATCAAAACATAGCATAAAAAGGTTATTTTGACCAAAATTTAAATTTTTTTATAGCACGCACCAATGAAAACCGAGTATTAATAGCGTCTCATAGATATAAATTTATATGACTAGCACAAAAACCCTTAAAATTCCACCCCAAAATGTGAGGTTCGCCTTTAGATCTATAGGAATTTAGGTATCCATTATTGATACCCAAGATAATTTTACCTTTAGCTTGTTCGAGTTAAGGTTCGAATGCAGTCATATGTGTCTATTGAGTCGTTACGGATGTGTATGTGTGGTCTTTGTCGCCTTTTCTGGAACATTGGTATCGGTTTAAAATTATATGAGTGTACCGGTAGTATATTAAGTTCTATAACTTGTTTTTGTGATGCATTCCGAGACCGCATAGTGAAAACTAGGATTTGCTAGATAAGAGGCACTAGGATTAACCCATGTTTTAAACCTGTAATTATTATTATGGTCACCTCGATCATATTACTATCCCACACCCTTGCCATGTACTCACCTTTAGTGCAGGATACCCCTAGTACACCCCTCCGAGCCTATCCTTTTTACGGTTCTCATAATTTTCTAGTTAAGCTAGACTATTAATGAAGAGCATTGTCACCTTTGAACCAATTGTTACACCCAAATCGCCTTAGCCTCCCTTGTATGTACTCGCTTTTAGTACATTATTGTTTTAACCCAAGTTAATTATTTAAGTACACGGTTGCTAAGTCCTTATCCTTGTAAATACAATTTTGGGTCGATTGGGATTCATGATAGTATTCATCTTATGAAGAATTGGGGAAGAAGTAATTTGTTACCCCTAATAGAACTTAATAAGCTCCATGTTATTTTGATCCACCTCAAATCGGGTCATTAGTTAGATTATTATGAGTTTTAAAACTCAAGTGTAAAGGTGCAACTATAAGCCCTAAGTGATGTATATACAAAAAAGATATATAAAAAAAGAGAAAAACAGAAAAGAAAAAGAAAAGAGATTGATGTAGAGTTGTGTAGAGTTTGTACATTTTGTCCGAGTTCTTGGCTTAGCAACCAAATCAGCGTGTATTCTTATAAATAATTAGCTAACCCTTTCACCCCAAATTGACCAAAGCCACCCAAATATATCTCATCCGTGTCCGTTTCCATTTATGTTATCTTACACCTACACCCCACAACCCTTTAAAAGCCCTATTTGATAGTAATGACTAGTACTTGCGCCTAGCGATGGAGGTTTGATCCTTTACCAAGCCTATGGTAATTTGTATGCTACGATAGGTAATGAGTGTTAAATTTTCCTTTTCCATTTGTTATAATTTATTATACACCCGAGTGAAAGAGAGAATCCAAACGCTTATGTGAGGTGCTAGTGTATACTTTCTGTGTTGTTAACTACGAGGTCTAGAAGGTTTTGTTGTAAAATACATTTAAAGAGTAGGTTAAATAACCCCAAATATGTTATTGTCTAGGTAGAAAAGCTCATTTGCTTGAGGACAAGCACATCCTAAGTGTAGGGGTATTTGATAAGGTGTCATTTTATACACTATTTCGGGGCCATTTAACCTCCTAAATTATGCAAATATGCCTAAATTACATGCTTAATCGTTTGTTTTTAGGTTTTTAGCACTTGGATGGCATTTGGAGGATTTACACGTGACTTGGGCTCATTTGGAGAAGAAATGGACAAGACTACGGACCTATACCAAATCTCTTGGAGCATTATTCATTCAGAGTGTGGAGACGGCATCTCACACTACAAGAGACGGCGTCTCAACCATCAGGAAACAGCGTCAGAACGAGTACGGCTGAAGAAACCCTAGAAGTCAATGACGGCACGACGGCGTCTGGACATTTGCGACGCCGTCGCGCATGATTTCCTATATATACAAACTCGTTTTTAGGGTTTTAAGTGTGTAACTTTTCATAACTTTTGGGAGACGAACCCTAGTGATTGTAGCTGCTTTTAAGGTTGTTTTTAGGGCCTCAAAACCCTATTGTAACTACCTTTATTCCATGTTCTAATCAAGTAAGAGTGTTTATCATTAATCATTCAATATGTCTATGTGTTGTGTGGTTAATTTATGTTCTTGCTTTCTTTATAACATGCTAGGCTAAACCCTCCTTTGTATTTACTTATGATTGCATGAAACTTAGGTTGTAGATCCTTTTGATGTTGCTTCTTGTGTTGGATGTACACGTTAGGCTTTAGAAAACTAGCCATAAGATATTAAATTGGCATAGACGTCTAGGGAAACGCGAGTGTGTAGAAAGGATACCAGCGGTAACAGTCTTCATACTACCTTACCCCTAATATGGTTGATCCCTCTTAAGGGGGCCTTGTAATAGTCTTCATACTACCTTACTTGTTGATAACATCAAATATTTAATACTTTTTAGTGGCAAAATACCAAGAGAAATATTACGTTAGATAGCGGGTTCGTGTAAATTCCTTCATTTGTGTAACCCGTTTACTTAGGTTTTTAACTCCTACCATGAAAATGTTGTCGGGAGGATTATTATCCAACTTCTTCATTTAGTGCTTCAAACAAATATTCTTTCTTGTGTATCAAAACTAAGCGAATTTGAATTTAATCGTGGTATGTATTCAAGTATGGTTGTACCCAATGAAAGAAAAAAGCTTAGGAAATACTGTGAAAAAAAATCCCACCGGTAATTACTTGTGCTGGCCGCTTTGAAGCCTGTCTTTAATGTAAGCGGGGTTTAGAGGTACTTATCGATTCGATTTTGAATGATTTGAGTTTTTTGATTGGGGGGGCGATGAATTTGCAACCAAGGCATAAGATCGGTTCAAAACCTCTTTGGAGGGGGTTGTATAGTATTTATTACATGAAATACGATCAAACCAAATCAATCATCGAATGCGGGATTCTTTCATCGAATGCGTCTTCTTCAAAGATCAAATGACTAATTGACTAACAGTTAAGAAAACAAACACAAAAAAGAGCTAAGCATGATCATTTAGCGGACTAGTAAATACAATGAAATATGTAGTATCATTGACTGTTGGTAGAAGAAGATGTATTGCTTTTAGGGGTTATATGGTAATTTTGTAGATGTATGGCGTTTATAAAAAATAACTCTTGACATGCTTTTTGAAAACCACGTTTTGGTGAGTCCAAAACGCCAATAATCACTTTTCTACTTTTAGTTGCCAAACACTTCCATCTGATTATGTGAGTTTTCAAAACGTGATAATCAAATAATCTCAAAGAAAACACAAACACAAACACCCCCTAAATAAATCACATTTGATTTAACTTTACTTTAACTAAGTGTCTATGAGGTCATTTTAGCGTTTTCGGGAAATTTTCCTGCGTTCTGCAGAAAACGTCACGCAATGCGTATCGACACGACTGTAAGACCAAAGTGCATCTAGTTATCTTGCAATAAACTTACTAAACCTATTTTAATAGTTAACTAATAATCCTCGTGAGCGTTGTCTTAAAACGCAAATCTTAGAGTTACGTTCAGAACTAATCGAGAAAACGGATAACTATGAAAGTTTGACTATTAAGTAAAGCAACGACTAGAAATCGTGTCTTAATCGATCTTAGGACATCTAAACACATTTTAGTAGTTTGTGAGTCGTTTCGTGAACATTCGATTTCGGTTATCGTTTAAACAAAGCTCGGTTTTAAATTCCAGACACAAGACAAAAACATGGGATCCTTTTCTCACCTAATGGGACGCATGGACCACAAGGGGGACAAGGGGACATTATGCTTGTCCTCTCTTTTGTCTTATATCATGCCATAAACCATACACACTTCTCATTTTTCCTCACAACATCAAACAACAAAAACTTTTTCCTCTCTTCTTTCTTGTACTCGGACGAACCACACCAAGGGAAGAGCACAATCATTTTTCAAGTTTTATCAAGATCAAAGGGTTAAGAAACATTCTAGGATTGATTTCTAGTGGTTTTGGGTAATCAAAAACAACATTCGGGTTGTTTTCTCACATCTAAACTCCAACCGAAACCTTTTCTTGTAAGTTGTCTAAACCTTCAACTAGTTATACTTTTACGATTAATATGGTGATATAAGACTAGTTGTACAATGCGTTTCTGTTAAAAACAAAAACTAAAATCGAAACAAAAGATTAAAGGGTGCGTTTGGTTTGACGTGTACAAAAAAACAAGTGTCGGTCATTTTTATGTCGTGGTTGTTGTGGTAAAATATCATGTATTATCTAGAGCTTATTCGTGCTTATTAACTCTTGTTCGAGAAACCCTAGCTTAAAAATAAGCTCGTCATGGGCTTATTGTGTTTATGGGCTTGTTTTCATGGTCCGACCCAAATCAGTGAGCTAAACGAAGGAGTCATGGGCTTGGCCCATGACTTATTCGGCTTATCTTTAGATTTTCGTGGCTTATTGCCATGAATTATTTGGTATATAGGCTTATTAGGTAGCTTAAAAATGGTTTTGGACCTATGTGAAGTTTCGGCCCAATAAGGTTAGGAAGAGAGCCTTTGGGCTCGGCCCAATAGGCTTGCGAATGGCTTAGGATAGCTTATTAGAGCTTACTTGGCTTATTGTATTTTAAATAAAAGCTTAAAGGCTTATTGTATTTTCGTTCGTGACTTTGAACTTATTTAATAGTTTTCTTGACTTACCAGACCTAATAATGAACCCGACCTCGAAAACCGGCTTATTTTTTTATATATTTAAATGATTATTACGTCACTTATTTTGTAACTTATACGGATTTTGAACTTATATACCTTAAAGGACTAAAACCTAATTTATTTTGGACTTTTGGACTTAATGGGCTCGCGGCCCAATAATAATAATAAGCTTCGGCTTATTTAAAACTTATTGTCCTGATTTATTTTTATATCAAATATTATTGTATCTTATTTAAAGACTCATTTGCGAAACTAAGAAGGATTTACTAAATTTATAACAAATTTCGAGCTATTTCGACTCTTTTTGAGTTTATTGGGCTCACGACCCAATAGTCGGCTTATTTCATGGCTTATTATTTTGGACTTGAGATCCTTATACCTTTCGGCAACTGTTAACTTATTTTGAGCATTCAAAATGTTGGTTTTTGACTTTGAGGGTCTCAGCCCAATAAGCTAAGATAAGCGGTGGCTTATCATGAGCTTATTCGGTCTTGGCTTATTTACCCTCGAGCTATATTTTAGCCTTTTGGAAAATGTTATATAAAACTAAAGAAAACTTGTATATTTTGAAAATTATTTTTACCATTATGTGGGCTTACAAAATACTTTGGTAGACTTAATGGCCAAAAAGCCCAATACAGGTATAAAACAATACTTGTCTCACTATCGGCTAAGATTATAAACAACTATGGACCGTAATACCCAATTACCTTAATAGACCCCCCCTAAAAAGATTTGGTAAATCACTTTCTAAGGAATTTGTTGGACTTCTGGTTAACTAAAATGGATAATCATTTAAAATGTGTGTTTTAGCGGATAAACATAGGAATCTAGATGTAATGTTTGGTTGGGTAAGTATTGAATTTAGGAAGAGAATTGAAGTTAAGGGTTAAATTTTTTGGGAAAACTCTTACAAACGAACGAGTCATGCCAAAATTTTATAAAATATTTCGCACTTAGAAAAGTCTTGGGAAAAACCTGTTCTCGTATTGAAAGGACAAAATTAGATGTTATAGATCATTAAGTACCAAGGTTGAAACTATCGGACTTAGCATATTAATTAGGCTAGGATTGATACTTACCCTCATAAGCCGATTAGAGGTCAAATTAATAAAATATTATTATTTTATTATAAACATTATTCGTATTCTAATATTTTGGAATTTATATTCCTTAATATTCAATGCTTGAACTTTAAACCGTTTCCCGTTGGAGTCGTCTTTGATCATTTAAACGTTCTATTTCATCGTAGCTCGTTAACTCTAATCTCGATCTTCTGTGTGTTAGTGTAGCACTTAGCCGAGTACATTGAGTCAATTTTCTAAGTAACTACACAACCATGATACCAAAAACTTTTCTTAACAAAATAGAAACTTTTCTTGAACTTAAATAAAAACGCTTGTACAATAAGATAACTTTGTACAACATATTACTAAGATAAGCTTGTGATTAGGTCGAGGACGTATATCGTATGCTTGAGTAGAGATTTTCTAGTCCAGATACTATCATCTTCTGAGGTGAGTTCTCATAGCCCCACTTTTTAAATCTTTTCCGTTGGAGGAAAAAGATACTCAAATATGTTTTGAAATGTTTTCATACTGTGTAAAACTTTTATCTTTTTGGACAATGCTATATGCCTATGACTGTTATGTGAATTGCATGAAATGTGTTGAACTTTTAGGATTGTTTTTTAGGGGAACCAGTGTAACATATAACTTTTCGCCCTATTGTTTAGCTCCACTGGTAGGAACTTAGTGCGAGTAGATAAAGAACTTGGATTTTAGTAAGCGTGGGTAACCTTACCTGCGACGTATCTACGATCTCAGGATAGTGTGTTGGAGAAATTGGATTGTTGTTTATGTGAGTTGGGTGTGTGTTGAGATCTTGTATTGTGTGAAATTGTTTCGTAAGCATATGATATATTGCATGTATTCACTGTCATATTGTATAAATTGTCCACTATCTAAACTATGGCACAGCTTCTGGGTTGTTATCAAACCTACGATTGACCGTTTCGAGTATCATTTTCAGGTGTGTCCCAAATCAAGGTAACTCAGGAGTCATGGGAGTCAAGACGTACACTTTTGGGATATCAACTAAGAAATATTGTTTTGACTTATCAAAATTATAGACTTAGAACTTTTGTAAATGTAAACCATTTGTAACGGGGTTAGGGGTAAAAGGGTAACGGGGTTAGGGTGTAAGGACTAACGGTGTAAACCCATAAGGACTAACTGTGTTAGTCCCTAAGGACTAACGGTGTAAAGGGAAAAAGGGATTATGGTTAAGTGTTTGTTGGGCTATTGGTTGGGCCGGTTAGGTTATGGATTGGACTTTGGGCTTTATAAAGGCTTTTGATTTAATAGAAAAGCTTAATGGGCTGACTCGGCCCATTAACTTGGGTACGGGTTGGCCTAATAAGATGCTTATGTCCTCGGCTTCGGCTTTTCACGCTCTTTACATTCCCGTGCTTGGTTTTGTCTGTTTTGCCTTTGTTTTTGTCCTTTTCTGAATATTCGTTATCTGCACATCATAAATCACAAAACACACGAATACAATGCATTTTTGATATGTTTTGGTCATTTTAGGTTTGTTTTATTAGGTAAAAGGTATCTGTAATTAAGCACATACCAATGTGTATGTGTCTAAAAGATCACATGGATGCAACGGAACGGGTTCAACACACATCCAATCTTGAAAACTCCTTATACTTTGAAGCAGAAATCTTGGAAGAAGAGGTGCAAGAACATGAAGCGATAGCACTTTCAGATGAAGAAGTAGCAATGGATGAAGATGCTAGCAAGGCTAGATCCAGCGGAGGAGAAGAAATATATGATATGACTTTGTTCGAGTCTGATTAGATCATCCTATGTATTATGTTTTAAGTTTATGTATTATGTTTACTGTATTTTCTCTTTCGATGTATTTCTTTTCCGATGTATTATGTGTTCTATTACATAAAAGTTAAAGTTTATTCAGTTTATTGCGTATAAAACCACGAAAAAAAACCCGGCCAAACCGGTTTTACAGGTTAACCGGTGCCAAAAGGGTTTGGAACCGGTTTGACCGGTTTGACTTTTTCTCACGTTGGACCGGTTCCAAACCGAACCGGTTTGGACAGGTTCGTTGACGAAAACATGTTCCTTTTGACCGAACCAAAACCAAAACTGGTTGACCGGTTTGTGCAACTCTACTTCAAGATAGGACCGAACATTATAGATCGCGGATCGTATTAAACCGAGAAATCAGACTGAACCGAATTGAACTGGACCGGACCGAACATATTTTGATCCAGTTAGTCCATCATTTCTTCATATTCAGTCTTCAGTTCGGTCCGGTTCGGTTCGGTCTTACACAAAACCAGAAATTATGCTTTGTTAGACCAGATCAGACCGAAAACCAAACTGGACCATACCGGACATGGACCGACCATTTCAGTTTGGTGTTTTAGATAAAATCGGTTTTGGTTTTCAGACTGGTCCGGTTAGATTTTTAGACCGTGATCAGCCATGCTTCAAGATAGTAGATATTTGTTTCATAGTGGAAACGAGTAGCCGCTCGTGAAATGCTCGTGATCAGATCAATAGAAGTTTGAACGAGCCGAGTCTAAATGAGCTCGAGTCTGAGCTCGTTTATATAAAGATTAAATGGAAAGTAAAAGTTAGAAAATGTAAAGTGTTTTGTGCGTTTAAGTGTCAAGTTAACGTGATAATACTAATTGAATGTAAAGGTAAGTAATTTTTTTCTTCAAGTTGTGTTCAAATTTTGTTGCTTGAATTATATAATATGTCTTTATGTTTTACTATACAAGGTTTTATTCACTAATTTTGTATTTTGTTCAAAACTTCGAAACTAATGTCTACTTGGAGATGCATATTGTTAAAGCAATTTATAGTACGCAGGTGTACATATTGGTCGTATATAATACAAAACTGACTAAAATTTAAAAATTGTTACTATTGTGTTTTTAGTTGATGAGTACCCTATGGCATCAATTAAGGTTGAATGCTATGTCTCGCACTTGCTATTCTTCAAGTATGATTCATGTTTCTCTGATTGTTAATTTTGATTCATAATGTGTATGTTAAAAGTGACTATGAAAGAAATCTGGCAGTCCAAAGGAGAAACCATATATTGAAATCTAACATGAGGCTGAATGTATGAACGAGCTTATGTTTAATGATGTGCATTTTGAGAATGACTAGGATGCTACAAATCAAAATCAAGTCACCAGTTTTAATTACAAGGGTTAACAGAGAGCCGTCCTGCCCCTCAACAACCGAAGGGAGCTTGCTTATAAAAGAAGATAGGTTGATCAAACAAAAAGAACGTACATAAGTCTCTCCGCTTCTAGTCTCTAAGTAGTGCGATTATGGGGTAAGAATTATGGCCAATACCATGTATATAAGGAGTGATTTCAAATCCTAAGGTTAATCTGGAAACTTTACATAAGGTTTTTTTTGTGATAGTGGGATAGTTGACAGATAAGTTACCTTTACTGTCACTCTACAGAACCGTACATGAGATTTTCACCTCATACGACTCATCGTTATGCTTTAATCATAACAAAAGATTCCCTTTGTATGTGGAAAAGACCCGTATGAATAATTATTATTTTACCAAAAAATCCTGCGGGTTGGATTGCTCGTGTATCCACAGGAAAAATCCCATTTCACATTTGAATTGGATGGTGTAAAATGACTAAATTTGCTTCATTCAAACCTATATTGAAACTAGAATTTGCCGCTACAGCTTGTTTTGGTAAACAATGATAACGCCTAAATTATACATGTTTTCGTCAGCGTTATTTGTATATTTTTCATTATTTCTTGTGAACTTTTGGTACTTAATAGCATGAAATATGCGCAGGTTTACTTGAAGACATCCCGAGCTCAAAAAGTCCAAAATACAAGTGTTTATGCTTATTGGAAGGCAAGTTAGAAGAAAAGAAAAGCCAAAAAGCACAGAATTATGCCGCACATTTTAGAATGTACGCCGCACTTCCCATCTAATTAAATGAAGTCAGTAAATACGCTCAAGTGCGCCGGTTTTGCAAAAAGGTGCGCCGCACTTCCCAACAACATTAATGATATTTGCATCGACTTAAGCTAAGTACGCCGCACATTTTAGAATGTGCGCAGCACTTCGACCCCTTCTTAGCCTATAAATAGAGATGAAAATCAAGCCATTTGAAGCATCCCTCACATTCTTCATCACATCAATCTCTCTCAAATATATTCACCAACACCTGGATTTAAAGACGAAAAATGAAGAACAATATCCTAGTATTTAGAAAATAAAAGTTTAGTAAGATCCGATACTTGTAAAGGGTGGTGTTTAATCCATTTCCTACCCAAGCATAGTATGTTTCTTGTTTCTCTACTTTATTTTGTTATGAACTCCATAGTCATGAGAGGCTAAATTTCACATGACTACTCGGTGAAGTTAATATAATAAATAAGCATTTGGTATCATTGCGATCTTCTTAATCTTAAGCTTATGTTGAAATCCTATTGTGTCTTATCTTATCAACTTTGATTGTATGCATATAACAGTATAAGTCGAAAGACCCGTTGTATGTTATATGGTTTTTAAGATTTGTCTACGGTCTTTATCGTTTGGTTGGAGAAATCTGCTTACGTTATTTGATAAACAAAATGGATTTGATATAATAGTAACTGGATTATTTAAGTGACACATTTGATTGAGTTAACTAAATATAAGTCAACAAATTAATTTGTGAAAACATTTTTTGACAAGAAAACCTTTTTATAAATCTAAACAACCTCGAATATGAGATCGTAATCATCACCATTGCTTAGGAGTTATATGAAACTATCCGAGTAGTCATCTTTCCCCATTATTGAATCCAACACAATTTATCTTAAAATTGTTAAAGTTTATTTTACTACGATTATTCAAACACAAATCAAATCCCCGTGGACGACCTGGTCTTACCTGAAATATTATACTACATATGCGGGTTATACTTTTACCCATGTGTTTTCATCTAATAATCGGTAATTCTAGTCTTATAAATTTAAAGTTTTTGAAACACATCAAAGTTTTTGGCGCCGCTGCCAGAGATTTTAAAGCTGTTTTATAATCAATTCTTGAAATAATTTTTAACAATTTTTCTTTTCAAAATCGCCGTACAGTTTTTTGGAAAACTAAACCAAACATCCACCTTATGTACCTTCCGGTGCAGAAAGTGCACTACACTTTCCGTTGTCAAACGTTTTTCCTAAAAACGTTTTCAAAAATCAAAAATCTCCCTTAGATGCATACACATGCTTCCAACTTTGAACTTGTTGAACCACTCCATGAACCTGACGAACTCTGAATCGAAGACTTCGTCGACTAAACAGAAGAGTCTCATTCGAACGAATGGACGAACAACCCAAACATCCAAGAGTTGTCTACGTACCAATTCTTGATATTAATTATTTTCATTACTTTCTTGATATTCTTGAAAACTACAATCCCATGGATGACGAACCAATGTGGGCTGCCGACCGTGTTATCGCTCTGACTACTGGTTTCGCAATTACCATTCCTGAAACCACAAACGAATTCACCATTAAGGGTAACCACTTGACTCTCGTTAAAGGAAACCAATTTGTTTGCAGAATTAAAACTGATCCATACAAACACGTTCATGAATTCCTCGGAATATGTGAAATGTTTAAATACAAAGACACAAAAAATGAAGCCGTCCGCCTAATGATGTTTCCCCTATCACTCACGAGTGAAGCAAAAACTTAGTTGAACGAACTCAACGAAGCAACCATTGAAAACTGGGATGAACTTCAAACCGCTTTTATTCACCGATTCTTTCCCCCTGTCTTATTCGATTGACTCCTCGAAGAAATCCGAGCCTTTTCCCAACATGAAAACGAAACTCTAACCGATGCTTGGCTTCATATGAAGAAAATGCTCAGAAACTGCCATGGTCACAATCTATCCAAAGGCAACATCATCAAAATATTTTATCACCGCCTTCACGAAATTACCCAAGAAGCTCTTAATGTCGCGGCCGGTGGTATTTTCCTTTATAAGACACCAAATCATGCTTATCAACTTCTCGAAGACAAAGTCTTACTTAAGCTTAATTGGGCTAAGAATAAAAAATCTAAATCTTCTCTTAAAAAAACTGTCGCTTTCGCCGATGAAGGTATCAGTAATTCTGATAATGACAAAATTAAGGCCCGAATGGATGCCATAACCATGAAAATGGACGCTCAGTACAAAGAATTCCAATCTCGTTCTAAACAACCAACCCCGATCATAACGATGATGACACACCTATGTCTCAAGAAGAAGAAGCAAAATTCATGCAAACTTTTCGTCGCACACGTTTTTACAATGATTACTGCGACCGTGACTCGAATCGTGATAATTGGCGTTCTAGCAGAAGGAATGATCACAATCGAGATAACTACCCATCAAACTCCGATGACAAATCATATGATGTTCAAATACAATTAAGCGATTTCATGAAAGCTCAACAATCGACAAATGCTTTTGTCAAACAAACATTTATGGACTTCAAAAACCAACTCAAAGCAATTCGACAGATTTGCTGACAAGCAATCTGCTCGACCTTCTAGATCTCTTCCTAGTAACACTCAACTAAACCCAAAGGTAGCTCAAGCTCGAAACGAACATGTAAATGCCATATTTACACGAATTGGTAAAATCCTATGATCCACCTACCAACCCAAATGATTAAAAAAATGATTATGAAACTCCTATCAACTTTAATAGTGAGGATGAAGATGAAGAATCTACACCCTCACCTAAATCTCAAACTCCAAAACCTATAAAAGAAACCCCGATACCTAAACCATACAAACTAAAGAACCCATATCCTCAACGCCTTAGAAAAGAGAAAATGGAAGCCTAGTATGGAAAATTCCTCGACATGATTCGAGCCGTTCGAATCAATGTGCCTCTTGTCGATGTTTTAGATAGAATGGCAAACTATGGGAAATTTCTCAAGGAACTCGTTAGCAACAAACATAAACTCGAACAAATCTCATCTGCTTTCCTTAGCGATGAAAGTTCCGCTATAATCCAAAACAAAGTTCCACCTAAACTTAGAGACTCTGGAAGTTTTCTTATTCCATGTAACTTCAACAAAGCTTTCTCATGTAATGCTTTAGCCGACCATGATGCTAGAATTAATCTCATGCCATATTCCTTATACGCGAAATTATCTCTCGAAACTTTTAAACCTACTAAAATAAGCGTAAGATTAGTCAACCGATCATTCCAATACCCTATTGGAATAGCTGAAAATATGCTCGTTAAAGTTGGTAAATTCACCTTTCCTGTGGATTTTGTTATTCTCGAAATGGAAGAAGACAGTAAAGTTCCTCTTATCTTAGGGAGACCTTTTCTTTACACTACCGATGCAGTAATTCGAGTTAAACATAAACAACTCAATGTCGGAGTTAGGACTGAACAAATGATCTTTCACATCGATTCTGTGATGAAACACTCCTATTTAAATGACGATACATGTTTTAGTATTGACGTTATTGATGAAATCTTAAAAGAAGATTTCGATGCTCTTCTCAATAAAGGAATTAAAATCCTTTATTCCATCGAGTGAATTATCCTCGAAGAAAAGCTCTTTGCTTAATTCGATGAATTCAAGGCAATGGCCGTCGATGAAAACACTAAATCTGAATCCGATGAAGAAGAATCAAAATTTGAAAAAATCACTTTTAACACTGATCATAAAATCAAAACATCTCTCAAATAACCTCCTTCGGATCTTGAACTCAAACCTCTTCCTGATAACTTAGAATATGTATTCTTGGAAGAACCTTATTTTCTTCCTGTAATCATATCATCTTAGCTTTTTGAATAAAACAAAAGTAAGTTTCTTAAAAGACACAAGCAAGCCTTTGCTTGGAAAACAACAGACATTCCTGGGATCTGCCCATCTTTCTGTAAACATAAAATACAACTTTTAGATGACAAAAAGCCAGTTGTTCAAAAACAAAGAAGATTAAATCCAAATATGCAAGAAGTGGTTAAAAAGAAATAGTTAAACTCCTCGATACTGGTATTATTTATCCAATCTCCGATAGCCCTTGGGTAAGCCCCATCTACTGGGTACCAAAGAAAGGCGTATTACAGTAGTCATAAATGAAAAAGATGAACTTGTCCCAACAAGAACCGTTACAGGTTAGCGAGTATGCATCGATTATCGTAAACTCAATGAGGCAACCGCAAAAGATCACTTTTCGTTGCCATTCATGGATCAAATGTTAGAAAGACTCGCAAGAAATAAATACTTCTGTTTCCTCGACGATTTTTCTAGATATTTTCAAATACCAATAGATCCTATAGATCAGGAAAAAACAACGTTCACATTCCCTTTCGGAACATACGCTTATAAGCGAATGCCTTTCGGTTTATGTAATGCTCCAGCTGCTTTCCAAAGGTTCATGTTGGCTATCTTTCATGACATGATCGAAGAATCTGTAGAAGTGTTCATGGACGACTTTTCTGTCTTTGGAAGCTCCTTCAATAAATGTCTAAACAATCTTGATAAAATACTTTAACATTGCAAAGATGCAAATCTTTTTCTTAACTGGGAAAAATATCACTTCATGGTTAAAAAAGGAATTGTGCTTGGACACAAAGTGTTCGTAGCAGGCCTTGAAGTTGACAAAGCCAAAATTGACGTAATCTCTAAGCTTTTACCCCCCGCTATGTCAAAGGCATTAGAAGTTTTCTATGACATGCCGGTTTCTACCGATGTTTCATCAAAGACTTCTCGAAAACTACCCGTCCTCTTACAAAGTTGCTTGAAAAGGATACTCCATTCAAATTCGATGATGAATGTCACAACATATTCAAGTTATTAAAAGAGAAACTCACATGTGCTCCTGTGATCGTAAGCCCAAATTGGAATCTTCCATTCGAGCTTATGTATGATGCAAGTGATTTTGCAGTTGGAGCAGTCTTAGGTCAAAAAGATGAAAAACACTTTCACCCCATCTATTTGCAAGCAAAACTCTCAATGCAGCTCAGCAAAAATATACGGTTACTAAAAAAGAACTAATGGTTATAGTATTTGCATTTGACAAATTCTGACCCTATCTGATATTATCCAAAACAATTGTCTACACTTATCACTTAGCTTTGAGACACCTATTCAAAAAACAAGATGCTAAGCCACGTCTTATATGTTGGATACTACTCTTGCAAGAATTTGATATCAAAATAAAAGACAAAAAAGGTACAAAAATGTTGCCGCCGACCACTTATCTCGAATTGATAATAATGAGACAAGTGATGACAGTGATGTCGTCGATAACTTTCCTAGAGAAACTCTTATGTAAATAACCACTAATGACACACCATGGTTCGCATACTTTGCAAACTATTTGGTGGGTGATATTATTATACCTAAGGGGGTGACGTACCGGCAAAAGAACAAATTCTTCTCTGACCTCAAAAACTATTTTAGAGAAGATCCTTATCTTTTCAAAGTATGTTCAGACGGTATGATCAGATGCTGTATCTCAGGACCAGAAACTCGTACCATTCTTGATGAATGTCACCATGGACCTACTGGTGGATATTATGAACCAAACACCACAGCTAAAAAAGTCTTAGACTTAGGCATTTACTGACCAACAATCATTAAAGAAGCTCATACTCTAGTTTGCCTTCGCGAAGCATGTCAAAAAACTAGGAATATATCCAAACGTAATGAAATGCCCTTAAATAGCATTCAAGTGTGTGAAATTTTTAACATATGGGGTATTGACTTTATGGGACCATTCCAGAAATCATACAAATTCATATACATCCTAGTTACTGTAGACTATGTATCTAAATGGGCTGAAGCTCAAGCTCTTCCAACTAATGATGCCAGAGTTGTTATTTCCTTCCTGAAAAAACTATTTAGTCGCTTCGGAATGCCCAAAGCTCTCATAAGCGACCGAGGTACTCATTTCTGCAATAAGATAATGGAAAAAACCATGAAAAGATATGGAGTTAACCACCATTTCTCTACGTCATATCATCCTCAAATGAGTGGTCATGTTGAAAATACAAACAGAGCTCTTAAAAGAATTATTGAAAAAACTGTGAAAGATAATCTTGCTATCTGGTCAAGAAAACTCTATGATGATCTATGGGCTTTTCGTACTACTTATAAAATACCTACCGGTACTACACCATACAAGCTAATATATGGTAAAAACTGCCAACTACCATTTGAAATTAAACGTCGTGCATACTGGGCCCTAAAAAACTATAATCCAGATCTCATCATTGCTGGTGAGAAAAGAATGTTTCAGTTGCACAAATTAGATAAATTAAGACATCAAGCTTATGAAAACTCTCGTCTATACAAAGCAAGAACCAAAGTCTGGCATGATAGAAAACTTAAAATGAAGAAAGAATTCAAACATGGGAACAAAGTGATGCTATTTCATTTTAAGTATAAATTCAAACAACCAAAGCTTAGATCTTGTTGGTGATGACATCAAATAACGTCTGTTTTATTGCATCATTTATTCCATATAAATTGCCCATTTTACATATTTTTAAACAATGATATGGTTAGCTTAATTCCGCTTCAAATATTTTATTTTGCAGAAATAGGAGCAATTGGTGAAGTTTGGCTAAAAGGCACGCATTTTAGAGCTTAAACCAAGAAGTCAAGAAGGCTACTATCCTGACACTCTATACGCCGTATCCATCAAGAAGATACGGCGTATCCGCGCCTGCACTTCACAAGAAACCACGAAGACATCAAGGTCTATACGCAGTATCCGGAAGTGTTCATACGCCATATTCAAGATTAAGGCAAAGAATATTCTAGAATATTATAATCGTGGTCCCCACTCCAAGAAACTTTAATACGCCGTATCCACTAACCCTATACAGTGTATCAGGGTAAATTCAGAAGACTATAAATACAAAACCTTAAACATGAGTTTAGGGTGTGCTTGAAGATACTTACGAAACCCTAACCACAAAAGTTAATTTTTTATAAGCCAAGAAGAGCAGAAGAGGTCTTGCAATGTGCTCGAATCCATAGGAAACACCGTGTAATTCTTATACTCTTATGAATCATTCAATTTTCGGTATCATTCGTTTAACTCGGTTAGGTTACCTTGGTTGTTTGATTTCTATTCGTGTATTCATTACAATGGTTATCGGCTAATGCCATTAGGTATTAGCCATGTTTATGAAGATTATAATGTTTGGTTTGTTTATCCCGAGTTGATTGTTGATTATGTTTATCAATTCATACTTGTTTACGTGCTTTTGTATGCGACCTATCATTCAACTGGGTCTAGTCCTACATATTTAATGCGCTGTAACTTCGGTGTTGTTTGGGCGTAGGCTAAGAGTCCGAGATAGCTCTCCATATTGTAATTTGTATATCTAGAATTGTAGGATCACAAATAAATAACCTATCCTTACCTTTGGTTTAGTGAACAAGTTGACTAGCAGGTGTCCCTAGATAATTCAACAAATAACATTCTGATTCCCTTGGTAAGGACCTGGACAAAGTAGACTACTAGTATATAAAGAGCCATTAAGCAGTAAGTGGGTAAAGACCTGATAGGCTAGGGTTTAATAAGAGCACCATTATTAACATCGTAAGATAGATTATAATTAACATAAGGATGCTTTATGTGGATGCGTTTAATTGTGACAGGATTAGCGCATCTAGGTTTTAGAAAGAAATTCCGCCTAAATTTAGGAATGATATGCCACCTCGAAATAAGTTAATCATTGCACTAAATAAACAAACCTACATTTTAATTGGATTAATCATGGTTAATACAATTTCCCTATCATAGGCTTGACTGCTCCTATTTCTTCTGATTATTAGCTTGCGTGTGTTTTGGCTAGAAAGTAGATTTAAGTCACCACCAAAACCTGTGCCAGTCTCTCAGACTGAACCCCCTGTTAAAACGTGTACATACTGTATAATGAATATGGCTTATTGCTGATCATGATATGGCGTATCCAAGTAAATAGACTTAACTTAATTAGGATTAATTTTGATTAAAATTAACATAGAACAACTAAAATATTGGTAGAACTAGGAATTAAAGTTCTCGCTCTTAGTGATCGACACCCTACTTACTAATGAAACTACAACTGATCGGGTACACTGCCCGTTAAGGTGTTGTTTTAGGTAAAGTCGGCAAAATATAAATATAAAACTTGCTAAAGTTCAATGATAACGACCATAGACTTAAGCTCTACCATGAAGAAGATTATAATGAC
>BQNB010107089.1:0-23241 GCA_026074375.1 Tanacetum coccineum | reverse complement strand
GTATAATTTGTTAAAAATACCAAACTTGCTGTTTGAATAATTTTTATAAAAAGTTTTTATAAAAATTCTTTTATAAGTCCGTTTGTTTATCGTATAACTTGTTTTTACCGTAACTTTTTCGTTATTAATCCGTTTTTCGAGTTTCTTATCTTTTTGGAATCGTCACGAGATGTAGAATATTTATAAAACATAATATCCACTGTTTGGAATTCGATTCCAAACAGCCCCTTAATATCTATATATTTACTTATTTATTAAACTTGTTTTATATACTTTTTAACTAAGTAATTTCCACAAGTTTTTCCCACACTCTTAATATACTATATCATATATTTTATATAGTCCATAAGTCCAAAATTTGTCCAAGGTGACAAGATTAATAAATCTATAATAACACTTAAAAACCATAACTTCATTAAGTAACCCTAATTTACTAGTTTATCCATAATCATTTTTATACATAATCCAAGTGTGTACAAGTCTTACAACCATTTTGTAAACTCAATATACCATCCATATAACATGTGTACAAATCTATAAATCATGTTTACAAGAAAATCCACTTTTAAAATGTTAAACATATCATAAATGGTGATTTTACTACATAGCACATCATATACATAAAAACTCATAAAATAAAAGTATAAAGGTTTATAGAAGACCTTATGATGAATGATGAATGATGATGATGAAAAATAGGTGCTAAACCCTTGTTTAGCCTTTAAACCCAAGCTTGTACAATATGAAACCCTAACTTTTCCAAATAAACCCTAACCTATGGATTTAGTAAAGAGTGTGTTTGTAGCCGTGGCATATATAGAGCACAAAGGAGAGATTTTTGTGATTTTTACTAAGTGTTTTATGATGTATGAGTTGTCTTGCATGAATACTAGTATATATGGTAAGTCCTTGGTCAAAAGTATGCAATAGTTGGTCATGGGACAAGTTCATGGTCTTAAGGAAGCTTGTTCTTGGTCTTTGGTCAAGGAAACAATACTAGCTAGGTTTTTAATGAGCAAGTGATGTACAAAACCAAGTTGCAAGATTTTTCTCATATATCTTTGTATAAATTGCAACAATTTCATCCTATGTATGATATATATGATATATTTTTGTAACTTTTATGTATTGGGTATAAAAGTGGGTATTTGTTGAAGCGTAGAAAAGTTTTGGTGGTTCCGGGTATGCCTAAACGTATTTTATTGCGAAACGTAATCACTTTACGCAACCAATAAAAATAAAATATAAAAAGTTGATTATTACTTTCGTAAAAATAATATATTGCTTGCTTGACGAAAACTTTAATTCGTTTGGTGTCCGTTTACGTTAATTGATAATTTATAGCTTACGCGATTTAACTTTAACTATTATAATTAAAAGTAAATGCGTACGAATTTTTTTTTATTAAAATAGATGACGTCGTAAATGACCTGAAAATACGGAATGTTACATTTACATTTTTTTATATATACTTGTCTACCAAATAAATATCATCTCAAAATCAAAATCTTAAAGTATCGACCTCATGTAACTTTTTCTATACTAATATTTGTTTTTAAGCAATTTAATTCATTAATGTGGATGACTAATGATTTAACAAGCTTCCTAATTCTTGTCGAATAGTTTATCGTGTTTGATTACCCAAAACTTCAAAGATAATTTGGACAATTTTTTTTCTTCAAATAATCATGAACCGACTATGTCATACAGAGTATATGTGACGAAGAAATTAAATTAACAGGCTCTCAAGTAAAAATTTGACTAATTTGGCTAATGCCAATCACTCCAATTTGGCTAGTATAGGAGTTGACACGTCATCTCGTTTATGCCCTTTTTGTGAGAGGGATGAAGAAGATATTGATCAGTGCTTGGTGCTTTAGTTTAGAGAAAAATTTAAAGTTGGTGGAATTTGCCTCAACACTTTGTCTTCTCTTCTTTATTTATCAGTGATATTGTGTTGGGTAAGTTTTGCAATCTTGAATGTTCAAACAGTAATAAGACTACAAAGGGAGTTTTTCATTGCACTCATTAGGCTATTTGAAAATGACGTAATATACTGGTTAATGCCACGGAAGATTCGACTGCAAGCATAAAGGATGGTGATATTTTCCCGTTTATTCGAAAGATTACTAGGACTTCAATATCAGCTCGCTCTTCTTCAAAACTTGCTAATCGGAGTGATTGTTTTTTTTTTGAACAACAGCTTTATTAAACGACTAGCAAGGAGCTAGAATTAGACAATTACAAGATACGGGTTTTTGAGCCAATCGATCCATTTGAACGAGGCTTTGCATCTAAACTTACACCAATAATAAGAATTAGAAACAATGTTATCAAAAATCCTCGCCTGTGAAGGAGTATCCTTCTCGAAAAGAATCTTGTTACGGAACATCCAAACCGACCACCATAAACAATAGAAGATGCCTTCGAACACCGCTTTGAGATTTGCCTGAAGCCTAAGAGATACCAACCAAGTGTACCATTCCTCATAAGAAGAAACATCAACGTAATCCACATTCCACCAAGACGATATTTTCCGAGCCAACTGTCTAACCAAATTACATTGGAAAAAAATATGACAAGAAGATTCCGCCCCACTGTTACAAATAGGGCAAACTATCGAGTCAATTTCAATACCGCGACGAGATATATTCATTCTAGTGGGCAGGCCATCCATTTTTATTTTCCAAGCCATGATGTTCACCTTAAGAGGCACAGATTTAACCCATCTCGTAGCCGAGTGAATAACAGGAAAACAATTAGCATCAATCACTTGCCGAATAGACTTCACCGAAAACTCCCCTGAATTTTCAAGCGACCAAACGTACCTGTCAACAGCAGATGAGAGGGTAATCGTGCTAACCAACCTGGAGAGATTGTCGAGTTGAAATTCTTCCACACCACTTCTCGGATTCCGACGAAAGGAGTTAACTAAACTGTAATCAATCAGTTTCGTGTGAATAGTTACATTCTGATGCCTCTCCAACGCGTACAGACGAGGGAATACATCTTTCAGAACGCCTTCATTATGCCATTTGTCTTTCCAAAAACTAGTATTGTCTCCATTTCCTATCTTGATCCGAATATAATCAAATATGTTGACACCTTGATTCTGTAACTTCTTCACTTCCTGCACAATAGAGGTCCACGTAGATCGAAAACCCCTTCTCACATCAGTGATCAAACCCCCCTCAGGACCATGAATGGCCTTAATCACTCTAGACCATAACAAAGATTTATGTGCAAAAAATCGCCAAACCCATTTGCACATTAAGCCTCTATTAAGCGCATAAAGACTGGAAACCCCCAAACCCCCTCTTTCTTTAGCTGTGAGAACCTTGTTCCAATTCACCCATGATGCTTTTTTACTTCTAGGATCGTGACCATGGAAAAAATGACTCCGAATGGATTCCAGCAAATGGAGAACACTCGAAGGGACTTTATATATAGACATATGGAAGATCGGCGTCGATCCTAACACCGATTTAAGAAGAGTAAATCGACCACCAATAGATAACGTTTTTAACTTCCAATTCGACAAACGGGACTTGATTTTAACAATGACCTCTTTCCAAGCGTGCACTCTAGACATATTTTCACCAACTTTCGTACCTAAATAAAGGAAAGGAGTATTGAGAACAAGGCACCCAAGTTTAGAAGCCGCACTCTTAATTCTGTCAGCGTCCACGTGAATACCCATAATCTTGCTTTTGCACAAATTTATCCGAAGACCAGAGACACGATAAAAGCATTCCATCACATGAACAAGGGTGTCAATATTAGAATCATTCCATTGCCCAAGAAATATTGCATCATCCGCATAGAATAGATGTGAAATATTTAGCGATGAGCTAAGCTTAATACCAGTAAACATGCCCACGTCCACCACACGTTGAAACGATATATGTAAGCTTTCCATTACAAGGATAAATAAAAAAGGGGATAGCGGATCACCTTGCTTTAGACCTTTGTAGAATTGGAATTCCTCCGTAGGACTCCCATTGACAAGAATTGAGCCTTTAGACGAATTAAGGCAGTTTTGAATCCATCCTCTCCATTTGATACCAAAACCAAATTTTACCAATATATCATCCAAGAAATCCCATCGAACCGAATCGTATGCTTTCTCAAAGTCGACTTTGAAAATAAGGGATTGTTTTTTCCTCCTACGACACCATTGCATAATCTCATTAAGGATAAATGGACCGTCAAGGATTTGTCTCTCCGATATGAAAGCCGATTGAACCTCATTTACAATATCCCCAAGAACACCAACAAGACGATTAGTCAAAATTTTGGCGATAATCTTATATATACTCCCAATCAAGCTAATAGGGCGAAAATCCTTAACCATGTTGGCATCGGGATTCTTTGGGATCAAAGCAATAAACGTCGAATTACATCCCTTCGGGATTTCACCACATGTGAAAAAAATACTTAATCGCCTCAAAAACATCGTTTTCAATAGTCGACCAAAAGTGTCGATAAAATCCAAATGTGAAACCATCTGGACCCGGTGATTTGTCTGTTCCGCAATCCCACACCGCCCTTTTGACCTCTTCTTTAGAAACCATACACTCAAGGTCTTTCTGCTGATCAGTCGAAAGTGAATTCGGAAAAGGCATATCAATATGAGCATTCTGATCCGGAGGCTTATCAAACCTGTTTCGAAAGTGCTGAAAGAATTCCTGTTTCACAGCCTTCGGATTATCAGTCCACGTTCCATTTATCATTATACCCCGAATATTCAATTGGCTACGTTTCTTGTTAAGCATGCCATGAAAAAACTTCGTATTCTCATCTCCTTCTACATACCATTTGATCTTAGCCTTTTGAGCTACTTCCGAAGCTTGGGCCTTATTCACTTGCTGTAATTTACCAAGAATCTCCAAACGGTTGTTAACAATCTCGTCCGATCCATTACCTTTATCAATCAATTCATCCAAGATCCGTAGTTCTTCCTTGAAATTAGTAACAGAACCTTTGGAATTGTTTCTGTAATCTGCATACCAAGCTCGGATTTTCACCTTGAGGAACTTCAACTTACCACACAAGTTACGCATAGCATTTGAATCATCCCCAGGAGCATCTTTCCAAGAATCTGTAACAAATTTATCAAAACCATCCACATCAAACCAAAAGTGAAAAAACCGAAACGGAGTCGGGCCATAATCAAAAGATGCTTCACGAAGTAAAATAGGGCGATGATCCGAGAGAAATCTATCCAGAGTAATAGCACTTATATTAGGACATGTGTTTAACAAATTTTCCGAAACGAGAAACCTATCCAACTTGCTCATTTTAGAAGCGGATTTGTGGCACCAAGTATATGCACTTCCACCAAGAGGAACCTCTTCAAGACCTGCGTTAATAATAAAATTATTAAAAATATCCGCACCATGAGCATTGAAATTCGATCCAAATCTGTCCGATTTGTATCTAACTTCGTTAAAATCTCCCATCATCACAACCTCACCGGCCCATTGGTTCGATACATGAGAAAGATAATCCCATAATAGCCGTTTATCTCTAACATCATGTGGCGCATATACCACAACAATAAGGATATCCATCCCCGATTTAATCCACACACCACGAACAATGACAAAATAATCCGACACAGTAACACTGTCCTTACGAAACGAATTTGGGTCCCAAATACAAAGAATCCCTCCAGAATTACCAATAGAGTCACTATGAACGTAATCAAAGTTTACATTACCCCAACAGAGTCTCACACTAAGTAAATCAATAGACTCCATCTTAGTTTCTTGTAACCCCACGAAACTCACTTTATTCTTATTACACAACTCCTTTACCCAATCTTTTTTAGCCTTTTGGGCGAGGCCTTGAACATTTAAAGACAGAAAATTCATCTATTAACCCCGTACCCTCCTTGTGATTCAATTATTTTGGTAATATCATTCGCACACCCATCCATATTATACCCCATTGTTATACCCACCTTCACAATTTCCTCCATGACACTTAAGATAGATCCACCAGTACGTGGTATTTCAGACATCTTGAATTTCCTTGAACCTGTAGAATTAGTTTTAGCACCATCACTATTCCTGTTATCTTCACGTTCAACCTGATGCACAGACTCATTATCACCATTTAACTGATTATCACTTATATTCTGGACCTGATCATCCTTTGACTTTGAACCATTCTTTTCCACACTAGGAGTAAAACCGGGAGGATATTTGAGGCTAGGATTCTCATCATTGACCTCCCGAATTACATCAGATTTAACTTTGTTTTTATTTAGAATTGAGTATAAACCAAAAGGATCCTCCGACTGCCTCTCTTTCATGCCATCAGAATTCTCAAAAATTGTTTCAGGCACCTCAGAAGCACCATTATCCTCTCCATCAATATGTAAACCAAGATCCGACTGTTCACTGCTGATGAATTCCTGTTCAGAATGATCATCATCCTCTTCGTCTTCGGAGAACTCGGGTATCCAGCCGGTAGCTTCTTTAGCTCGAATCCAATGCACTTTACCTTTGAAAACAATTTTAAAGTTTTCACATATGTTGGAACATATCTTCGTGTGAATGCATATCCTCTTTGAATGAAAACTCATCTCGTCATGGTCATCAACATCCAATAGTTCACCCCACTTTGTAGCTATCTTTTTAAACGTTTTTCCTGACCAAAACTTAAAAGGGATTCCTTCAACATCCACCCAAGCAATTCTACCCTCAGGAGTGAAGTCATGAGACGCTTGACGTAACACCGAAAACCAAGACCCCACGCCTACATTGTCCCGAAATAGTTCTTTGGCCTTAGTGTTATCGAATTCAAGTAAAACCCATAATTCTCCCATATAACGCACAAATATGTTATCAAAACCTTCGTTACACAGAACCTTCTTAAGGTTTGATAGTGACCCAACATCTTTTACTCTACCAATCAAGGAATTAGATAAATCCTTGGAATTCAGACAATCTTCTTCCAGAACAATGACAGGAGAAGAATCCGTCTCCTTTACCATATTAGTTCCTTTCAATACGTTAACAAAAGAGTTTCTAGAATCAAAAGTACCTGCCTCTTTGCTAGGATCATAAAAAGTATTCTTACGACCCTCGTGTTTCTTCTGATTAGCAGTCTTGTATTTGTTCCCATTCTTCTGATCCCGATTGAACCTTGCAATATTGGCATGGAGTTTGCAACGATTCAACCAAATCGTACATAAATTATTAACCAATCTCTCCACATTGAACACATTTATGAAGCGAACAAACCCAAATCGCTTGCCGTCTTTCAATCTCTTCATAGGAATAAAAGAGTCCACAACGTGTCCATATTGTTTACAAGAATGAAACAGGTCCTTGGCTGAGACAGAATCCGGAAAATTCGAAACAAAAATCGATGTTGATATCTTAGCAACATCGTCTTCCTTCGATCTAAAGCTCCCCATCAATTTTTTTTTGGATTGTAGGGAGGTCTATAACCAACGATTACAAGTGACAATCAATGGAGGTAAAATTCGGGGATAAATGGTGGCAAGGAATGATTGAAAACGGAAATGGATCGATTTGGGGAGATAACTCAGATCTAAATAACTAATCGGAGTGATTGATTGCTAGGCCTTACGAACTGTTTTCATGTTCCTAACGTTTTCGGTTACCCTTTGTATTTTCTCTCACCTTATTTCCTTATTGTATCCTTGTTTGTATGGCTACAACTTGTAGCTCGTGTTAATAAAATTTTGGAAAAAAAAAGAAAAAACTAAAAAAAGGAAACAGACATTCTTACAACACAGTAACAATCTAAGAGAAGCTTCCCTTTATCGCTTTTTATAAATTTGTCTCCAAATCACCTTTTATTTATTAAATTATTTAGCTCATTTATTTATTTAATAAACCACAATGAACCCACATAACATTAAATAATTTCTTCCTTTCCAACAAACTGTAGTTAGAAGTAGTAGATGCACAAATACATACATACATCACACTATTTAATTCACACACCCTTTTTTAGATCTTGTTGTATTTTTTTGCTTTCAAGAGCCTCTTTCATAAATACATTCACAAGTTTTCCAATACCATTCTGACCCACTTTCAAAAAACTCATCTTTTTCACTTGCATTGTCTTAATTTGCTTCAAGATTCAATCTTTATGACTCTTTTTGGTCAAATTTGTGGGTTTTAGCTTCTTTTTTGCTGAATTTGAGGTGGGTTTGTGTTTTAAGACTGTTTTCCGGCAGCTTTGCCGGAGGGTCACCGGCGCTCCGATGAGATTTTTGAGATAAGGGTTTAAGGAAAATGTTTAAGTCAGCAAGATGGAGGAGTGATAAGAACAAGATCAAAACTGTGTTTAAGCTGCAGTTTCATGCTACTCAGGTTATGTTTTGTTTTATAAGCTGGCTTATTTGGTTTTGGGCTTATGTTTTATAAGCTCATTTTTTGCGGCTTATGTTGAAACTTTTATAAAAGTTCATTATGTCATAATAAACTTATATAAGCTGAAAGTTTCGAAATAAGCCGCAAATAGTGAGCTTATAAAACATAAGCCCAAAACCAAATAAGCCATAAGCCGCATAATAAACTTATATAAGTAGAAAAGTTTCAAAATAAGCCAGCTTATGAAACATAAGCTCAAAAGTCAAAACCAAATAAGCTATAAGCCAGCTATATTAGCCGAACAACACCCACTACTAAAGTATAGTTTGTGTTATTATTACTAGCCGCAAACGTTTAGTTGACCGGTCAATGACGGATCTAGACCTTTTTTGGAAAGTAAATTTTGTGTTAAAAATCAGAACTCTTATTATGTAGTCTGCTTCTATGAAATGTGATTTTATATAAGTAAGAAATTAAAAAAAATGGGAAATTTTGCATCTTTTTTCTTTTCTTTAAAGTAGATTAGTATTTAGTAGTACTCAGGAGATCTAGTTCATAGCTAAATGCGGTTTTACTATATGTAAGTCCTTTGATTCGATTCTACATTGCGCTTGAACAATACTCGTAGTACTTATATGATATGGGTCGAAATCGGATTTTGTTTTGTTAGCTGCAAGATCCTTATACGAGAGTTATTGTTTTTGTGTATGCAGTTATCGCAGATCGTGGGTGATGGTTTAACTATAGCTGTCATTCCTGGTGATTCGGGAAAGCCAACAGCGAGATTAGAAAAGGCAAAAGTTAAAGATGGATGTTGTTATTGGGAAAAGCCACATTTTGAAACTGTGAAGTTTACTCAAGATCAAAAGACCGGAAAGTTTAATGAGAAGATCTATCGCTTTGTTGTAGCAACGGTACATATTGTTGCTTGATAATCTATGCCTTAAAATCAAGAAACTTGATTGAAAATTAGCTTTATTTATACGCGTTTTTTTTGACATTTTGTAGGGTTCTTCGATATTTGGTGTTGTTGGGGAAGTTTCACTTGATTTTTCAAGTTATGCGGAGGCTACAAAGGTTTCTTCTGTGACTCTGCCGCTCAAAAATTCAAAAGCAGCAAGCCTATTGCATGTTAGTCTCTTGTTCATGACCATATTATAAATTTTCCAAGTTATTTTTTAAAATTTAATGGTTGTGAATGATGTTTGATTTAGGTATCAGTTCAAAGGGTGCAAGATCAAAGGTAAGCATTGATTTCACGATGTTTTTTTATGGTTTTTATTTGTCACTTTTCGAAATGTTGAATATATGGTTGTAAAAATTTATAGGGTGGTAGATGGAAGTGAAAATGTGAATGGAGACAATAAGATCTTGAGGACGGAATTCAGTAATGGTGATAAAGAAGGAAGCCTTCGAAGTGATCCTTCTGAAGTAAGCTATTTCATTTCGTAGTTGTGATTATGTTCGTATGAAAAGTCTTATATGCGATTTCCTCTGTATTCAGGATCATGGGGTTTTGACCGATAAGATTAAGAGAGATCGGAAGGCGTCCAGTGGATCGGATATCACACTATCATGTTCTGATAGCAGCTCTGGACTTGACACCCCACGAGAACCCGAACCTAAGATTACTAAGCTGACTCATGAATCCTCAACAGCAACAATCTTCGAAGAACAACAGAGATCATCAAAATGGGATTGGTTAGATGGTTCGGTTCATGAATTAAGTACAGATGACTCGTCTATGACAAGTCAAAGGGAGACCCTCTTAGCTGAAATATCTGAAGAGGGTTCTCCAGACGATGTCATCAGAAAGCTCAAGGACGAACTTGTAGTTTTATCCCGCCAAGCTGAAGTCTCGGATATGGAACTACAAACCCTTCGTAAGCAGATCGTGAAAGAGAGTAAAAAGGGTCAGGATCTTTCAAAGGAAGTAGCTTCACTTAAGGAAGAACGAATCAAACTGAAGGAAGAGTTTGAAAAGATGAAAGTCAAAGTCAACGTCAACAGTAACTTGTCGAGCGAAGGAGGGGATCCATGGGCTCTTGTGGATGAATTGAAACAAGAACTGAATTACGAAAAGGATTTAAATACCAATCTCCGGTTACAGCTACAGAAAACTCAAGAATCAAATGCAGAATTGATTCTTGCTGTTCAGGACCTAGACGAGATGCTGGAACAGAAGCAAAAGTCAAATTGTTCTGTTGATCCAAAGTCGCAAGAAGTCGACACAAAACCCGAGACAGATGACGACGATGAAGATCAAAAGGCTTTAATGGAGATCGTTAGAGAACATAGTGGCCTACAGGATGTGCATTTACAGGAACAAAAGATAATCGATCTATATAATGAAATAGAGTTGTACAAAAGGGATAAAGATGAACTCGAGATGCAGATGGAACAGATCGCTCTCGACTATGAGATTCTGAAGCAAGAAAACCACGACATGTCTTACAAATTGGAACAAAGTGAAATCCAGGAACAACTAAAAATGCAGTATGAATGTTCAACACCTTACGCCACTGTAAATGAACTCGAAGCCCACATCGAGCGTTTAGACAATGAGCTCAAAACAAAGTCCAAAGAATTATCAGAATCAGTTCTTGCTATCAAAGAACTTGAAACCCTTGTCAAGAATCTCGAAGAAGATTTGGATAATCAAGCTCACGGGTTTGAGGCAGATATGGAAGATCTCATTCGTGCAAAAGTCGAACAGGAACAAAGAGCCATTCGTGCAGAAGATAATTTACGAAAGGTGAAACTGCAAAATGCAAATACAGCAGGGAAACTTCAAGAGGAGTTTAGAAGACTGTCAACGGAAATGTCTTCGGCTTTCAAAGAAAATGAAAATGCAGCCATGAGAGCCATGGATGAAGCCAATCAACTTCGGGTAGAAAAAAGAAACCTTGAAGAGATGATCAAGAAGCTTCAAGAAGAGCTGCAGTATCTCGGAGAACAATATGAAGACAAGTTGGTTAATCTTTCAAACCAATTAACTCAAAAGTCGCAACAATTTGATGAGTGCAATGCCAACTTTGAGAAGCTAAAAGCAGAAAATCAGAATCTTGATGGTGAAAGACACGACCTTGAAAACGAGATTAATGTGATAAAGACGGAATTGAGTGAGCTGAGGAATGTTAAAAAAGATAAGGATAATGAAGTTGAAAGGCTTCAATCAGAGATAGAACGGCTAAAAACCCGATGCAATGACATGAAGCGGTTCTTTAAAGATTATGAAGTGGAAAAAGAAAATCTAAAGAAGCAGGCATCTCAACTAAAAGGCGATCTCAAGAAGAAAGATGAAGCAGTTAGTGTCTTAGAGAAAAAGCTCAAGGAGGCAACCAAACCAGCTCCAAGAAACAATAAACCTGTTCAAGTTTCTCGCACCCCGAAAGAGGTCACTAATATGAAGGACCGAATCAAACTACTTGAGGTGAGCTTTCTTTTATTTTTGTCATAAACGCAAATGATACTTATTGGCGACAAGTGATTTGGTCGATAGTCAACCGGTCGAAACGGGTCTGGGACTAAATGAGTAAATTTGTGTGACTTTCGACCTTTTCGACCCGTTATGGATAAAACATAATCCTGACCGCCGATTCATAACAAAATTGCCAGTTGTAATATATCCCGTTTTCCGTTTTGCGGTTGGATGTTTTCTTGTATGTAGCTAATATGTTATGAACATATGATCATCAGGATCAAATAAAGCTCAAGGAAAGTGCGTTAGAGTTCTCTGAAGCGTCGTTTCTAGAGAAAGAGAAAGATCTTCAGCACAAAATCGAAGAGTTGGAAAAACAATTAGAAATTCTTGATCAACACATCGAAAATCCACAGGTATATAGTACTTAAAAATCAGCAGTTTAAAATTCCCGCAACCATCTTTATATGACATGAGCTCTTATCCATTTTCAATCACAGGTATCTACACCTGAAATTAAGCAGACTCGGGATCAAGAAACCTTCGAAGCATCATCAAACGAGATGGTACTACTAAACAAAAACAAGTCTATGGAAATAGAACTAAAAGAGATGCAAGAAAGATACTCGGAAATAAGTCTAAAGTTTGCAGAAGTAGAGGGTGAAAGGCAACAGCTTGTCATGACTCTACGAAACATCAAGAACGCCAAGAAATGCTAGTGATGGCACGCGGAATATGTAAATTGGTATAAATGTTTTTTCTTTATTCTTTTTCGTGATTGTTTTTTTTCGGGTTTTTTTTTCTTCTAAGATAACTACATTTAACATGTAGAGTAGCATTGCTAAGCCTCCCAATAATTAATCAGTCCATGTTTTTGTTGTGAACTTTACATATAACAAATCTTGAATGAAATTATTTTGTACATGTGAGTCTGTGTTATCTTTTGCATACTTTGGATTCTTTGCACAAGTTTGGTTGTCCTTTATGTATGAAAAGTTACAAGAGGATGAGGCATGGTGTGCAATACTACACATGGAGTTAAAAGGTAAAGGATTAAAAGCCTGTGAAAGTTGCAACAATACCTAGCTTGTATGATAAGCTTTTGCAGGTTTGCATGTCCTATTGTCTCTTTATCAAAAGGGTAATTTGGTAATCTTATTTTCGGGCTTACGAGCTTATTTGACATTAGAAAAACTCATGATGTTACTCGTTTCAAGCTTGTTAAGTTGTGCTAACTGACTTAAATCAGCACAAGCTCACGTTAATAAGCTCGTAAGTCTAGAAAAGTGAGTTCATGGGCTTCTCCAATTCCAGATAAGAGTAAAAGATAATCTCACCCAAATACCCTCTTATTGCAAAATTTTGACACTTGATTCTAAAGACGAAGACGAAGATGTGCTCATGTGTGAGGATCATGATGTTATGCCATTTAGCGACTAAACGCCGATAACATCAATGTCAAAGACCAAATCCGCAACAAAAACTTAAAATAGGCGCGCGACTACTGGAGTTGGATACAAATTTATAACCTTTAGCTTATGACATGGACGACAAGTATCTAATCTATCTCATTGCTTGGCTTATAAGAGCTTGAGCTTTTATTATATGCTTTGTTAGCTTATGAGAGCTTTGATAAGCTAAGCTCCCATATGCTTAAGCTGATGGAAATAAGCTTACAGAAATAAGTAGAGTTTGTGATTAATCAAATTACTTAAACACTATTAAAATATCATGAATGAACAAGCAAAAGTTAAAAATAAATTTGAATTTGATTTGAGGTCTTTTTATGTCATTTCATAATAATAAACTTCAACTTCTTTTAATTCGTCCAATTTATGATGTAATTTTGGGTTCCACCTTCAGCTAATTCCGTCAAACATACTCATTACGGATCATATGATCACGAGTCTCGTTTATTTGATGTTGATACAGAAATAGTGTTTTTCTATGGTTGTGGTCGCATGACGAGCAGGGGCGGAGGTTGCTAGGCCTCCCCCAACTAGCCCCAATAAGTTCATTATAGTATAGCCCAAAAGCTTACTATTTTAAGAGTAGTAATAGTTCGGCCCCTACCAATATCACCCATTCACTATTTTTTTTGTTTAGATAAAAAAATTATAACGGCAGAACTCCAAGAGTCAAGAGGAAGAAACGGAATAAGTGAATTAACCCCGATCAAAAAATTGCTCTATCTCATAAGGTAATAACTAGGTATGGAATGTTTTTATTGATTTGTTCTATCTCATAAGGCCAAATGCTAACCGCTAAGTTGCTAATCGTCATTGATATTATTATCGAGATTGGTTAAGGTTTTGTATCTGTATAAAACATGTGTTTATTTAATTTATTAGGCGTTTGGCTTTTCAATCAGATTTTCATGCTTTGGTATATTTTTTCGAATTATATCGTTATCATTCTACAAAAAATTTATCGGCCCCCCTTAACTTCAAATCCTGGCTCCGCCTCTGATGACGAGTCTGTTAGCCTGTATTTTTGTATCCAATATGTGTGACGGGCTCAAACCCAAGTCTTTCCGGCTCAAAATTATTGTCTTCAAACAAAAATATATCGTTTAAGAAAAATGCATTAATTAATGCTTTGGTTTTTATGAAGAAAAAAATATAGTTTTACCTTTTGATAATTTTTTTTGTATAACTAAGTTTCCGATCGACATTGATAATTAATTTTTTTTACCTTTTGATAATTAATTAGCAAGTTTGATTAGTATTTCATTATACTAAGATATAATTATGTTAAACATGATGAAATAGTTATTATATTCTTGTTTTTGTTGCGGATTTGGTATTTGATATAATTATATCATAGTATAATGAAATACTATGATTTGGTCTGCAACGAAAACTTAAAGTGGGCATGCGACTAATAAGTTGGATATTATAATCTTTGGCATATGACATGGACAACAAGTGTATTCTAACGAGGTTTTGCGGCCACGCTACGCTACGGAGTGTGAAGTTTTACGTTAAAGACTAAGTTTGCAACTGACAGATAACCTCAGGGACTATTCTCGTAACTTGATAACCCCCAAGGATAATTCACGAACATGAAGGACCGGTTACATAAAATTTGGAGTTAACTACATTTTTGGTCCTTATGTTTTACAGGGTATAACAGTTTTGGTCCAAAACTATTTTTTGTAACGGATCATGTCCGTTTTTGGTTGACCCGTAACACTTTTGGTCCAAAGTTAATAACATCGTTAATATGACCAAGTTTGACTGTTAAATACGAGGGTAAGGCATTTTAGTCATTGTACATCAGCATTCGAGGGTATTTTAGTCATTTCAGGTTTTTTTTAAAAAGTCAAACTAACGGTCAATCACAAGTGGACCAAAAGTGTTACGGGTCGACAAAAAACGGTCAGGATCCGTTACAAAAAATTATTTTGGACCAAAAGTGTTACACTCGGTAAATCATAAGGACAAAAATTGTAGTTAACTCTAAAATTTGTGTTGGAATATTTTTTTTAGAGTTAAGTACATTTTTGGTCCTTGTGGTTTGGTGTATTTTTCACTTTTGGTCCAAAAATGCAAAAAGTTTTGATTTTAGTCAAAAAGTGATACTTTCGTTCCAGTTGTAGTCCAATTTTTTTAACTCCGTTAAATTGACTTTGTTTGACCGTTGATATGAGGGCATTTTCGTCATTTTGCATATATTCTTAGAAAACCAATAAGTCCCACCCACACTCTGTTTATCTCTTTATCAAACACCCACAGTTACCTCACCAGTCACATCTTCATCTTCATCAAGTAATAAAAAAACCACAATTTATAGCTTGAAAATCTTGATGTCATCACAAAACCAAAGGGGTGCGATTTGATTTTATTTTATAGAAAGGAAAAACAACAGAGGGTGATTTGAGCAGCAACAAATGGGAAACACACAAACAAAAAAAATAAAAAAATTGAGTTTTGTAGTCAAGCACCTATTCTGTCACAAAATCATACAGTTGGGGTTATGGATCTGGATTTCGGAAAATGACGGGATAAGTTTTTTTTTTTTTTTGCTTTGTATTGTAGATTGAGTTTGTGATATGGATCTTGACAAGAAAAAAAGATTTTGATTTTATGGATTCTTGAGAAAAAAATGAGGTATGAGATATTAAGAAAGAAAAAAAGGTCTTGCTAATAACAATAAGTTTTGTGGTATGAGATCTTAAGAAAGAAAAAAACATTGACTTACTGTTTGTTTGTTTATATGTAGTGATGGATTTGTAATAATAATAATTATAATAATTATAATAAGGGTAAATTACAATGTTGGTCCCCAAGGTTAGGCCCGATCGCGGATTCAGTCCTTAGATAACGGGGGTCGATATCGTTAGTCATTTTTTGTTATTGTTCTTACCCGTTTGGTCCCTCGAACCCCGTTATAAGTAACGGGTGTTAATTTGACTTGTCAACGATGGGCAGTTTAGTAATTTTAATTTTTCGTCATTATTTCATCGTTGGTCCCTCACTAAATTTTTGTTTTTGTTTTTTTGTATTTTCCAACAGGTGTTTTACTGTTGCATTTTTTTGTCCTTTAGCGCTTGCACCATTGGTCTCTGACTCGATTTTGTGTATAATAAATGATGGTTTGCAAAGTATAAGACACAAATTATAAAATGGTTCGTTGTGCGTGTGGTTTGGAAGCTGTGATTAAGACATCATGGACTAATCGGAATCCAGGTCGTCGTTTCTATGGTTGTCCTACACTTGTAAGTATGATCCGATCGAAAAATATGTAACAAATCATTTTGTTTGTTTATTTACACATCATTTTTCGACTCTTTTCAGAGTCCAACCCGTGTCAACTTCCTCAGGTGGTATGATCCACCAATGTGTCAAAGGTCTGTTCAGATTATCCCAGGGTTGTTGAGGTCACGTAATGAGCTTGAAGAAATCGTTGCTATGGTTGAAGAAAAGCGACGCAAGTTGCTGAAATTTCTCATCATCAGCTGAGTTGTTTTTGAGTTTTATGTTTACTGTACAATGTGAATGTTGAGGGGAGTTGTTTTTTTTCTAGATGTTCTTAGTAGGTAATGGGTTATGTGGCTGAATGTGGTTTTGTATTGGTTGATGGAATGAATATTTTCGGTTATTTGTCATATTATTGTGGATGAATGTGTTAATTTGTTTGACTTATAAAGTCTACGGGTATGATTTAGTGAAAGTCAATTGAGTAACTGGTATGATTTAGCAAAAGTCAAATAATCTGTATAACCATTAAAGTCAATTGTTTCACTTCCATTAAAGAAGATGAAGATATTCTTGAAATTGTTTTCTAATAGTTTGAAGTGGTTTTGTTAGTGTTTTTTTACTTACACCATTGGTCCCTCAATACGTTCTATTGGCTTTCCATTTCCCACCAAATTCAGAAGGAATGTTCTACACGTTACTTGCACGCTTGGTCCTTGTAATAAGTGCATGATGTGATGTCACAGTTTAGCCGCATCTAACATTTGCCATTCCAGTAATTGCGTTATTCAGTTGTATATAAATCCACTTCACATATCTCCCTTCAAATCCAAAACACACACACATACATAACTTAACTTCCTAAACCCTTTCACTTTCCTAAAACCCCCTTTTTTCTATTGCTGCTGCTCGTGGATTTGTTCATCTGGAGGAACTCATGCAGACGCAAAGGGAAGCTCAGCAAGCAAATGAACTTTCCAACTTAACGAGGCAGAGGCAGTTGCTTGCAAGTGTAAATAATAGGCGTGCGATAATAGAAGAGCTTGAACGTTTGCCGGGAAATTTCGTGGCCTGTAAGACGACGGAGCACCTCAAGCGTATTCAGAAGGCTATTTTCGTTGAGGTGATTGACCTGAAGAAGGAATTGCGCCTTCAGGTCCATCCATAAGGAGGTTGATTTTTGTAGAACTCTGTAAACGGGAGATGGTCGTCCTTGTGGGGTTGTTCTTTTTGGCTTTTGGTTTATATATCGTTAAATGTTTGTTTCTTTAAGTTTTTTCATGAATGTATGATTGATTGCACACTGTAATTCTTCAATAAGATGTTTGACCACTAATCTCTTTGACCAATACGGTGTTTGACCAACGCTGTTACCGTTTGGCACAAAAAAAAAACAACTAATCATGGATAATTCATACAAGTATATATTTGGAACGACGGGTTATAAACAACTTTATAAAACCGTACGATTCGCTGAAAAATAGATGGAAATGGCAAACACGAGATTGATTATTGCTTCTCCATACAATAGAGTTGTTATAAGTCTAGCTAATGGAGGAAATGTCGGAGGTTGTACTACAACTTTTTCGCTTTGGTCCAGTCCACCACAATCAGAGCCACATGAGACAATTGGCATTGCTCATGTGTATGGTAACCATTTAATTAAAGCGGCATTACGTGAAGGTTGCCCTTTACCGATGACTCATCCACTTTGGAGGACTTATAGAAGTGACATTGCATCTAGATGGGAAGACCCCTATGTTAGTCGTCAAGAAGAGTTTCGCGAGCATTATTATAGTATTCCTGAATTTTTTGACCTATCAAAATAATAATGTAACGTTCTATTTATTGTAATTCTAGTTTTTTTTTAAAAGAATGTTTGAATATTTGCTTATTTTTTTTATAAAATGTATGTATAGTTAAATAAACAAAAAATATAAAGTTTATAATAAAAAATTAAAAAAATACATAATCATTACATTAATTAAGATAAAAAAAAGTAAAATGCATAATGATTATACAAATGATGGTAAGTTTAGAAAAAAGTAAAATGTAAAATAATTTTTTAATAAAAAGTGAAGAAAAAAAATAATGATTATGTCAATCATGGTAGATTTAGAAAAAAGTTTTGGTAGATTTAGACTTACCTATTTAAAAGTTAAATCCTACATTTTATGATATTCCTAGCATCCCTCGTCAATAAATTTTATCTTTCTTCCATGTATTGTCTCTACCGTTTGCCCACCACTGTCAATTCGATTGCCCACCCCACGTACAGATTCAAGTTTATTTTAACCAATTCAAATAAATATCATAAATCATCTCAAGAATAATATGGAAAAAGCAAACCTCACCCCCAATTGACTTTACTCGCAAGTGAAATCGATGAAAACCCAGTAACGTTTTGAAAATGGGTACAAATTATCACATGTTTTTTCTTTATAACAGATTACCCTGATTCATGTAAACATGAACAGAACCAATATACGAGTAGTATAAGCACATAAGTTTTGGTTATAAACACAAACAAACACCCTTAAATGTGATTAACTTTTTGTTAAGTAAGATTGAAAATAAAACAAAAGAATAATATGGACATTCAACTTTTGATGGCTGGAGAAAATTAAACGGCAGGGGTGGCCGGGTGGGCTAAGGGATGTGGTAGGGAGTAGGGACCATACATGGAAGAAAGATGGAAAGTATTGACGAGGGTGTATTAGAGCTCCAGGTACAGTCGAGCCGTCGTGCTTGTGCCGTCGTGCAAAAGTGGTGTTACATCATCACTTTTTCTCATAACACCAAAACACACGAAAACATCAAAAACATGCTCCCTAATTTAACACCAATATTTCTGGTGTTATGGTGACTCCATTTTTTTTTTCAATTTCTATACATATAAAAAAAGTCTTTTTATATAAAATTCAAATTCTAGCCGTTACCTTCCATCTATAATTTCAAATTTCAAAAAAAATAAAAATTATAATACACAAAAACGGCAAACACGAAAACGCGAGACACGGTACAGTGTCTCATGTTTTCGTGTGGCGTTTTCACACGACCATCTCCGCTGGTTATACCGGCGCGAGACACGAAAACAACACATCTGTTGTGGTCCTCGCGTTTTCATGAGGCGTTTTCGTGAGAAAACGCCAAAAATTTCTCTCGTACCGTGAGCTCTTAGAGCATGCACAATGCAAAAAGTCATTAAAGACTTTTTGTATTTAATGCATTTAATGCATTTAATGCTGCTTATGTTAATGTATTAAGACTTGCAGGAACGACTCGTAATATACCAAGTCATTTTAAAAAGCTTTTTGAAAAGCTTTTGTTTCAATGCAAGAAAATCATCTGAAAAGACTTTTTAAAATTGTAAAAAGCTTTTGATGATTTACCCATTAGAGATGCTCTTAGGAATATCACAAAAAATAGATCTAACTTTTAATATGGTTACATGTGTCACCGATAAGAGCCTTAGGTCTATTATTAGGCATAGTTAGTAGGCACATTTATCATTTCTTTATATTGTTAAAAAGATTTGAATTTAAAAGTAAGAGAGAGTGTTGGACATTACTTTTTATTAGTGACAAGTTACTATTTTATAAAAGTTTTTTTTTAAATGTTTTATGAATGTAGCATTTTTTTATTAAAATAGCGGGGCTATAACTTATAAGATGAACACATTAGAGTTGTAGATTTTGATGTCTTCTCGCTATTACCAATAACTATCAATGTGCATTGTTAGTGCCTTGGGTACCATGGCATAACCCTTGTGCCAGTCCAATGCGGCATGTTAGATGGCATGAACTGGCGTCGCCAGTGGCATGCCATGGTTACCACCCCCCCTCTTGCGCCAATGGGTTAGTAAGTAAAGTGGCGGACGCCACTTTGTGTTTGGGTTGTATTTTTTTTCGAGTTATAAAATGGGTTATATGGGGCGTGTGTGTGTTTTTTATGCGTGGTAGTGTATGAGATGAAGAAGAGTTAATTTTTTTATATAATCTTAAATAGGATAAGGAACAAAGGGAACAAATGACTCTTTTGTGTTTATAGTATTATTTTTGGCCCACTTTGAAAAAAAATCTGATACCATAATGTAACTTTATAAATTTTTATTTAAATGAAAAAAATAATTTGTTTGAAAAAATAGTAAGTCCCAAAAAGTAATAACTGGCTTGAGCCATGAATGAGGGAGTATTTTAATGTGTGAGTGAGTTGTTTATCTGATATGACGCTAAAATGGCAAACTAGATTGAGCCGAACGATGCCATAATACCTTGCCCTCTTATTGTCACATATCTTCATTGATCATTGTTTTTTCCTTTCTTTTTAATGTTGTTGCATTGCGCACTTTTCTTGTTAGTATAAATAATTACATTTCGTTATATAATTCCCAAACTAAAAGTATGAAACTCGTCATCTCAATTAGCTACCCCGTCTCTATAAATGAGATCCGAGATCTAATGAATTTTCATAAAGATCGACCTGCATTTTTTTTCCTTAAACTTAACTAAAGTCTATGGTAACATTAATGACCTGTACGTGTTTCCACATTAAAATATGGTCGGTGAGTTAAGGGGACATATTTCTGGCTGGCAAGGTGTGTTTACGAAGAAATACTGTATGATTAAATTATAAGGAATGCTACATCCACTCTTAACTCACATAAAAACTTTCACATACACATGTGGCATGTTAGTTCCACCAATCACTATCTATTACATTTTATTTTTCTTTTTTACACTACCACTATTTGTTTGACACATATGGGTGTGAATTTTTTTTGTATAAAATGGGTGTGGATCTAGTATTCCTTTTAAATTATGTATGATAAAATCAAATTAATAATCATTAGATCTTATAATGAATGTTATTTTGAAAACGAGTAAACCTATTGTTTATGCATGTACTGGCTTAAGTTTTCAGTTTTCATCATTTAAGTGTTAACGAGATCACCTGGTTTTGTTATAGTTAACGGTTATCTATACTAATATATAAAGCATTTAGCCTCAATTCTTGAAAAAAGTAAAAAAGTGAAAACTGAATGTTATTTTCGGAAATGTTGAATTCTACATGTGCAACCTAGAATAATAATACAACGCATGGAAGTCATATCCTAATTTAGGAAGTGTTGAAATGTAATTGATACACACTCATGGAATCATATGGAATCATAATCTTCTAAGAAAATACATACAATACATGGCTGGTAATGTAACCACATATAATGATGCAATGTATATTGTATAATGTTGAAAACTAAAATTCATTCTAGGAATGTATTTCAAGGAATATCTCTTACTTTGATAGACCAATTCTTGTTAGCCTATTTAAGATATGCACGTCTTATTAAGGAATGAATGACTATCATCACATAAAACACTCTTTGATTTGTTTTTCAAACCAAATCATTTCTATATCTACACCAATTCTTTTCTTGATTGATAATTCAACAATCAATTATGTGATACGTACATGCTGACTAGGTCCTCCCACTCATGTAGGCGGGTAAATTGGATGAGTTCCAAATTAATAAGTTCAATCCCATAGTTGGTAACAAGTATGATTTCCCAGTTAAGTTCAATCGCGTACTTGAAAACCAAGTTTTGCTATCATAAAACTATCCGATGATCCACAGATTATCAAAGCACTCATTCCAATGGCAACACCTCCAAAGGTACATCCATTTGGCCATTGCATGCACACAGTATTTTACGTTGTGATGTGTCGATCATGTAGTTGTTTATCTATAGTAACGTTCTAACATATATTGGGAAAAACATTTAACTCTCTTACACATGATTTTCTATAGTTTGGATTGACATCTTGAAAATGTGACTCTTTGGGAACTTCTGAAAAATAATGCAAGTAGTCCTCTATTTCAAAGTTCAACCATGAAGCGTGAGGAGGATGGTGTGCTGACGTATGAAGAATTGAATACGAAGAGGACGTTGCTTCATCCAAAGGTCGAGAAAGATTAAATGAGTTTATGTTTGAACTTCTGTTTGTTAATTTCGTTGTTTTGATCCCATATGGACATTAACTTGCGTTCTAGAATGTTTTGTAATTTGTTAAATAATTTGTTTTGATAGAAATAATGCCTAAAAACATTATTAATATTTGTCATATCTTTACGTTTTGATAATCACAAAATATAAAAACGTCCAATGTAAAATTAAACGTAAACAAGTAATTAGTGGTAAATTTTCATTTCGAAAATTATATTACTTAAAGGTATGAATAAATAAATGTTTAATGCATTTTATGATCAAAGGAAATTTTTATTCAACATCACACTTTTATAAAATGTTGTAAACATTTTTAGAAACATTACAAAATATTTCTACAATTAAAAGAAATGTTTTATTCAAAATAAACATTTTGAATTTTAATTTTTCGGGCCTAAAACGGCTAGAAATGTTACAGAAAATTCCCCTTACACAAAAGACAAACTGGGGAGCACCTAGTCTAGGGCGGCCCCCTTAAATACATGGGCGGTCCCCTTAATTTTAAGGGGACCGCCTACCTATTTAAGGGGATCGCCCATAGACTGACGCTCCTCCAGATGGTCCTATAAATACTGAACTTTTCTCCACTATTTTTTCACATTTTGCACTCATTCTTTCTGTTCTAAAACAGCCCACACGTCTCATTAAAATCCTTTGATCATCTAATCATAAAGCTTTGTTTCCAAGTGATCCAAGCTCAATTCCTCAAGTGCAAGAGAAGAATACTTCTATCATCAAGTGAAAAAGTATTACACCTT